>JAULBM010309819.1:0-14184 GCA_032357055.1 Geukensia granosissima | reverse complement strand
CTTATACTCAATTATTATAACTAAAATTAAATAATTAATTCCGGTCTTGAATGACCAATTAAATTTTTTTATTGCAATAGATTCACATCCTGCATTCGAGTATTTTGAACACGGAGCGATATGCCCAACGCGGAGCGGAAATATGATCTTCATATCTGGAATTGTTATTGAATTGTCGTATTCGATCCAAACTAGACTTTCTTCATATTCATTTTCCGGGCAATTTATATCCTTGAAAAGTATGAAATATAACTTCAATCGTCACCACCAAGTTTCTGTATTTTAGACTGGATATCATAATTTTTTTAAAATCTTAAATACTAATGATTTTATCAGAAATTTGCTGCATTTGGTTAGATTCTAAAAACTGTAAATACGAAAACGCTTCGAAAAGTATTGCACTTGGTAGTTGTTTCTACCGTCGGATCAGGATTTCTATTTCTACTTGTTTGGATTTGAGTAATTCTTTTACTATGAAATTCCTATGCTGATTTTAAACAAATGCAGCAAATTTCTGTAAAACATTGTTTACTAAATTTTATTTCAAATAAATCTGACAACTCGGCTGGTGAATACCCTCGGAAACCTAAGATCACAGCTTAAGATCCAACAGCAGAGGCATCGACCCAATGGTTTCAAAATACAGGTTAACTATTGTTGAATAAATGTACTTGAATTTTTATATGCTATAGGAGAAAAACATTTATTCATTTCTTTAACATTTTCAACTTAATTTGTCTAGCCCCTTTACCTTAATTTTCACTTGGCAAAGACCATATATACACCAATTTGTACATGGCATGGCTATCATCTCACAAAAATCATAATAAGTTTAAAGCGTTGTCTCCCATGGCGAACCCCCTGTAAAATAACGCAATTTTTCTTCCTGGAAAGCTTGGTTAATGACGCGTTGATGGAACATGCCGCCAAATTTAAAATCACTCTTAAATCTGATCAAGCCTGGACTCAAATTCATCCCAATACATCATTCTTTCACATAGTTTCCCCTATTAAAATTTATCAACTGTTCTTGAAAATACGGCGGACTGAATGGGACTTTATTGTGTATTTTTAGCATTATTACACCTATATATGTATATCCAAGGAGTAACCTCCCATTCCCGGGGGAGGTAACTTCCTATATACGACGATATAGTCTCACATGATTATGCGAAAGCATGCTTATTAAATAAATACTTTTGTTCTGTATCATCAATTGACGATACCAACACAATACCACCAGATTTTCCAACAAGAACGAATGCTTCTCTTGACAGTTTTCGAATTTCCTCTTCTGATGTGAAAGATATTTTGAAGATCGTAAAACTTCGCAAAGCCTCTAGTATTGACTTGGTTATAGTCATCAAATGTTAAAAAATACATGTAATACTTTGTGCGTACCCTTATCTCTTTTATTTAATATATCATTATCTAAAGGCGAGTTTCCTTCTCAGTTGAAAACGGCGGCAGTTTTGCCTCTTTTCAAAAATGGTAATACAACTGTAGTTAGTAACTATAGAGCAATATCACTACTGTCAGCAATAGGTAAAGTGTTCGAAAGAATAGTTTTTAGAGAAGTTTTCAACTATTTGATATCAAATAATTTATTGTATAAATTGCAATAATGTTTTATTCCAGGTCACTCTACTGTTCACGAGCTAATAGAGATTTATTATAAAATTTGCATGTCACTTGATGATCATTGCATTTTACCTCTTATATTATGTGATATTTCGAAGGCATTTGATCACGTGTGGCATGTTGGTCTTCTTATAAAATTAAAAGCATATGGAATAAATGGCAAACTTTATAAATGGTTTGAAAGCTATTTATCCGATAAAAACCAATGTGTATTTATTGGTTATTGTAAATCACCTTAAGAAAATACCAGCGCAGGTGTTCCATATGTAAATGATATCGCAGATAATCTTATAAGTTTAACGAGACTATTTTCCGACGTCCTTATACGATAAAGAATATTTTGAATAGTGATTCAGAATTATTAACTGAATGGTCGAAAACATGGCTGGTAATATTTAACCCTCAAAAAACAAAAGCGTTGATATTTTAAGTAGTAATCTTGAAGAAGACATAGACATTATTTTTCAGAATGAGAATGTAGAAATAGTAAGCTTCCATAAACATGTGGGTGTTACCTTTGACAATGATGGAAAATTTCATTTTTCTAATATGAATATAGTAAAATCTGTGAGTCAAAGATTATGTGCTTTACGTAAATTAAAATTTATTCTAAACAGAAACTATCTATCGCGCATATATTTAACCTTTATAAGACCAGTAATGGAGTATGCGTGTGAACTTTTGGACGGCTGCAGTCAACAAGACTTTGATAAATTAGAAAAACTCCAACTTGAAGCTGGAAAAATAGTGACTGGGTTACCTTTATTTTCGAGTCATGAATCAATTTATTTTAAAACGGGTTGGGAATTATTATCAGATCGAAGAAGATATAGGAGACTAAATATGTTTTACTTGATTCAAAATAGAAATGTCCCGGATTATCTTTGTGATCTAATGCCCCCTCTTGTCGGTAACACGACAGAATATAACTTGCGTAACAGTTCTAACTACGTTATGCCTGAATGTAGATTAGAAATTACTAGAAAATCATTTTTTCCTTCCACTACTAAAGACTGGAACAGACTTGGCCAGGAAGTGAGAAATTCCAGAAATATAAATATCTTTAAAAGACAAATCAAATTACACATCTCCAAACCTACTTTATGGAATGTCATCAGTATGCAAACGAACGCATAATTTTATTTAGACAATTATATAATTATAATATTACAATTGAACTTCTATTGGATGGTGACTGTATTTTGACATATGACCAAAATATTGAAACTTTTACGCTTTTACGAAGAAGTCACAGATTTAATAACATTTAATGTAACTTATGACAATGTGGTTATTTGTTTTTGTTTCTTTTCCTGATCCATCTTACTTCAGTCCATTTGTATAATTTCCCTTTCTTCTATTTTCTTATTTAAAATGTTCTATTCTTATTTTTGTATGCTTCCTTTATTCATTGATGTATATTATGTTCATTATATAACTTTGTTTTGTCGTCATCTTGTGCTATAATTTTGTATTCATATTATGTTATGGGAGAGGACTTTATTAATGTTGTATAACTTGTGTCCAATCCCTTTTGCTTCATTATGCAAATAAAATATGTTTAAAGTAAAAGTAAAGGAGACTTATTGTGATACAAAGAGTATTCCGAGAGCAGAAACTTAATAAAAACAACATTCCTTAACATGGGTGGAGACATAAAACTGAATATTATTATAATGTAAGTAGACAAAAAATGTGACTGTTTGTGCCATAAGAACAAGGCAATATTGCAAAACAAACGCATTACAGTCATGCAGTTTAAATTCTTTGATGAAAGTTAAGATGCCTTTTATGTACATTCCTTTTCAGCTCTTCTGATCAAAAACAGAGGCACATATGTGTAGTACAGATCTCGCCACACCAGATAAAATCATTTTGGCAACCGTCTGATTGGCTGGTTTTTAAACAAAAACTCCTATTGAAACACTCAGCCATGTCAACCGAAACTTATTGCCCGGAATCCTTTGCGGTTATTTGCAAAGGTTATGCTATTCTTCTAAATTACATAGACAAATTTGACCTGAATTTTGCAGGAGTCATCTTAATTAATTCTATGATCATACAACAAATAAGTTCCCAGTAGAAACTTTTGTTTTCTGGTTGTCCAATTTTAAACAAGATTTTCACCTTAAACAGCATGGTATAAGGTAGTATATAAATAATAAATAAAAATAATAAAACCGAAACCTAATGAGAACTTTTATTAGAAGTTTAGTATATTTTTTTCTTTATCAGAAAAACAGACGTGGCCGCAATAGAAAATTCTTGTGTCTGACTGGAGAAAATTCAAATGGTAACTCATCTGAATCCGCTAAGCCTAGTGATCTGAAGTTTGATGTGGTTCCATGATATTTCGTTTTTAATAACTTAACCAGATTAAGCCAAACACTACAGAAAACATTAACATGTGGTATTTTATTAATTTTTTCATTTCATTTTCATTGGATAATGGTTCCTTTATAAAATATTCTTGGTTCTCGTCTTACACAGCCTTATGGTCAAGAGATAGGCAGTCAACATCGGCTCAGATATCTGAGGATCTAGTTTCTTACGTATTTGAATATCCTGTTTAACATTAGACAAGCAACTACATAACACTGTAATTTACGAAATGTTTATTTTTTTAGTTCAAACTGAGTCCGTTCCATTGCCCAACAGAGCTGAAGTTGCCCTTCTCAGTAGACCTCTTCTGTGCATGATAAAACAGCATTCCATTCCGAACCAGATTAGTATTAGCCCAATGGTCATTGTGGCACAGAAAAATGAAAAGGCGATACATATTGAGAATATTATGTTCGAATTATCAACTTGTTCCTGAGTCACCCATGGATTGGACGACAGTCTCTCAAATTCTCTGTCAGCACTTACAGTTAATATAGCGGTTACACACGTCACTATAATTAGAAAAATAATCACGGCGGCCATTATTGCTCGCTTTCGTCTGTTCAATGGACGGGTTCTTTCTATTTGCCAAGCCAGATTCTGTAGCGCCTGAAAAGCAAAAAATAAACAATAACAACGTTAATCAAACGTTTGGTTTCTTCTAACATTAACCATAGAAAAATATTTTAAACAGTCGGACTGAGCAACTCAGCTGTGTCAGCTCAATTTGCCAAAATTGCTTTTTCTTTGAAATCGAGCACCCGTGTTCATAATGATTCAATTTTAGATTTGCGCCGGAATTAAACATCAGAATATGTTGTAAAATGTATCCACACTTTGCATGACGTTTGCAGATTACACCCACTTTCGTATGTTGGGAATAATTTCCACAGCTCTAGTCTAAAATAAGCGTGGACCTTTGCACATTAGACATATGGAGACGAAATTGACTAGACCTAAATGTCGTATTTTTTATTAATTTTCTAACGCAGTCCCTGCTTCAAGCACTTGCTACAACATACTTTTAAAAATTTGTAACACTTTTATTAAATAATCTAACATGTCCGTATGGAGGGTCGCATCAGTGTTAAAATAACCATAGGAATATATTTCTAGGGCCGTATGAGTATTTATTTTACTGTTCGGTACGACTGCGTCTTTTTTACTTGTGCTGAATTCCATATTGAAATTGACAATTCATATAAGAGGAAATACTTAAACAATATAATTCAAATCGTTTTTTATGAGACAGATTTTTAGATATTATTTTAAAATGTTACAATCGCATTGACTTACCTCTCGTTGTAGTATTCCTGGTGTGGTTGGTGGCGATACACCACTGAAGCGTCCATTGCAAATTTCACATTTATTTGACCCCTTATAGTAAACCCACTGTCTCAGACAAGTTTCATGTACGGAGCTCATATTACCACGACACTCGCATTCTGTTGTTCTAATATCCTCACCTGACAAAATAATAATGAATGAATGAATGGATTGTCTGCAGATAAACCATCGAGTGTCTAAAGGTATTATCAAATTGGTCCTCTTTGGAAGAGTCCTATTATTTTTTTTACATCATCTGTGGTTCTTAACAATATGAAAATAAATTTGCAATGAAAGGCGCACACGTTTCTTTGGTGCAGTCCTAACACATGTTTATTTGTGACAAAATTTGTGGCATTCAAACAAAAATAACAGCCTAATCGACCTGAGGAAATGAAAATTCATTGTATTTTAAAGGAAAAAAAAAGGTTTTATTTGTCAAATTATTATTTATGTCCGCGTACACTAATATAGCAGGATTCAGGTGTCTACGAGTTGCCAAGATGTCGCGCATTTTAAAAGATTAGTTTAAATAATCCGTCACCTATATATAAACGGATCTTGCAAACAACATTGTTATTTTAGTGAAATCATCTTTTAATTACTAAATACTTGAATGATTCATTGATTTCGATTATTTGAAAAATTAGTTAAGCAGCACGTATATTATGATTTACAACTTTGACTTACTTGTACCCTGGAAGTATTATACTACTTCCGTGCTTGTATGTATGTTTTCCTTCATGATTTGTTTTTATGAGTTGGCTGTAAGTTTTTCTCGTTTTTGTGCATTCCATTTTTATCGTTGTAAATTTTAATTTCATATCTAGTTATTGTTTTAGTACGACATGGTTCAAAATCCTATCAACTAGTAAACCATGCAAGGGAAAAAATCTGTGCTCTCAGGAATGAACCAGAAATTTTGAGGTTAAAAAAACTCATAACTATTCCCTGTGTATCAAGCGTATTTTTTATATTAGGATGTTATCTTCTAAAGAAAGAAAAAGAACGGACCCTTCTAGTACTTCAAAATGAACAAACTCGAGACATGTACGTCGAAAGGTATAGTTCAGATCACGACGTTTCTAACAACGAGCACAAAAAAAAACATGCAAAGCTTTAAAGTAAAGGGAGAAAAATTCTTCGAGCACGTACGTGAAAACTTCGGAACCAACTTCCGTCCTCTCTAAAATAACACTATAAATGGTGTGACATGGGTCCATTATTAAAGGTCTTATGGCGACCTGTAGATGTTTGTAATTTATACGTTTTGGATGGCTGTCTCAAAGACAATCATACCACACCTCATTTTCTAAAACAGAAAGCAGACCACACCTCATTTTCTAAAACAGAAAGCAGACCATTGGTATTGGTTACTGCTCTATCAATAGGACCATTTAAGAGACGTGTTGTACATGTATGAAATTCTGACATTTTATGTAGTTCTTTTTGTGTTATTTTTTATTAATTTAATAAATGGATTTTACCCGTTTCTTTACCAGCTAGTTGACAAATTCTACAGACGGAATCAGATGATGTTGACGAAACAGACAATAGTGGAAACATTCTACTTGAGCCATCCCTCGTGCTTGCTGAACTTTCTGAAGTTTTTGATTCACTTCCGGTGTCTGATGGCTGCAACGGGACGAAAATAGTAAATAAGATTTTTTTTTCCATGCGTACTCTGGGGTCTTGACCAAACATTGTTATGTTTATGAATATTATATTATAATATAAAATATTATAATATTAAGTAAAGACAAGTAAACTGTTGAAATTATGGATACGAATATCAATGAGCGTGCAATTATAACAAAAAAGTTTGAAAAAATCAGAAAAGATATCTGATATTAAAATGATTTCTGTTTGTGTTTCGTAAAAACACACGTAGACACTTTTTATTAATGTCCTGGTTGATTAAAAGTCCCCCAGAAGAGCATCAGCGGACAATTATATATTCGGTCTTTGTCCGGGAACTTGCCCAAAGACGATGGCTTTCCGCGTATTCCGACTTTCTTCAGCAGTAAAACAGACCGGCAAAATTTAATTTGAATATTGAAAGTGGCGTTAAACCCCATCACCCCATCCCCAAAAAATGAATCACACAAAGAATAGACGTCATAGGCACTTCCAGAGAAAAAATGTACGAAGACAATTGTACTTAACAATGAATTAATAAGTACTTTTAAAGAATTCTTGTCTGGTATTATTTTAGTCTTCTCAGTTCTGTCTACATTATTTACTGCTAATTTTGTATACATCGAGTGACGAACACCAGGAAATTGACAATGCATCATTCCTCCCGCGAAAAGTGTCTTGAACTTGTCTGCTAAAATTGTACTATACGAACTGGCATTGACAATTTAGTTGTCATATCAAATTTCCATGTACGACTATTAATTCAACATGTTCAATGGCTGTCGGTTTGACACTTCATGCCAGTTAAATTAATTTTTCCGACTCAGTCAGATTTAAAGAGGCCAAGGTGGAACCGAAAACCATAGGTTAATGAACGGGCGAATTCATGACCAAAGGAGTTTTGATCATGTACTATGTGTAAACCTACTCCGTAGAATGGATTTTTGGGGATTTCAAGCCTTTATCTGAGGAATATTTTACTCATCTTTTGACAAGAAGTAAAACTCAGTAAGTTTTCCATCAAATATTAAAACAAAACTATTGCCCTCACCCAATACTTTTCAGGCACAAGAGAACCGTTTTTTGTAGGTGAAGAATTTCCTATTGTAATTTTTTTTGCCTTCTTGAATACTAAATTTTTAAAGTGGAATGATGTCACCCATTTACTTGCATAATTTGTAGCATTGAAATGAGAAAGACGTTTTGCAACCTTATTTCAAGTTTATTTTTACTCTATGAGGTTAATATAAAAATGAAAATAATTTCTGTTAAGACTCACCAAGATACATTTATTTGCAAAATTTTATTGAGATTAAAAATGATAACATCTTTTACTTTTGAAAAAGGCACTCCATACAGTGAGGTACAGAGTGTTTTTGTTTAAAGTCCCGCTGGCAAATGTTTCATCCATATCGTAACGGACCAAAAGAAGAGGAAACACACAAAGGACCAACAATAATAAACTTAAAACTACACGGAAAAAATGAACTATAATATTGTCATATAAAAACGAGGTGCAAGCGCGGCACACGTCGCGTTACTCGTTTTCAGAGCCAGTGTTTAGTAAAACAATGTGTAAAGGGTTGGTTCTTATCCGTTTAACAATCAAGTCACAAAGTTTATCAAATGAGCAAAAACAGAGGTGAATAACTTCCCAGTAACTTTTCTATCACCAGGCATCCCTTACCAAGGAAGTCCTGCTTTGGAATATCGTAGCAACAATAAATGTACTTATTTGAATTTGCTACACTTTAACGGAAAGTTCACAAAAGAAAAATCAAAGTCGTCTATCTTTTCGTAAAGTTTTTGTTTTTTTTTTCAACTCGACATTAATGCCTATTTTTAAATGCAAGTGATGAAGTAAGCAGTCTGATAATGTTTGCCGTGTATATAGCCTATATTAGTATTCTAAATTTTAATTTTAATAGAATAGTTAATGTCTATAAAATTATTCAGCGAGAGAATACCATCCCTACAGTACAGATGGAACGTAAAAATATCAGAAAGGGATACATTTTCTCTCAAATACATCTATAGGGTGTCCTAATAAAGATAAACAATAAAAAACCCTACCCGAAATATTTTGACCTAAAAACAGCCACCTTATTCACACGTAAACTCACCTGAAGCAGCATCATTTCTTCTTCGTTTTTCGAATCTTTGACATTTCCAGGAGAGTGTACCTTTTTATCCTTATTTTCTTGAATATTAGACATTTCAATATTTACATTACCACTCGACGGTGTATCTTGATCCCTACACGTTTCTTTTTTGACCTGAGGATTATCATGATTTGTGTTGTTCATATTTAGATCCTTTAAAATTTGCGGATATAAAATAAAATATAATCTGTTACTTTTTGTAAAAACGGAAGTTCGAGTGAACGTTGCTCGATCATCTATGACGTCAATAGAAGAGCGCGCGGAAGTTTTATGCAATAATTCGCGAACGTTGCGAATTTAACGAAATATGATCGTGACGTTATTTATATCAACATTGACAGCACGAAACACTGGTAGGCCTATTATTCAAAAATTAATACAAAGTATGGTTGCCGTCTATACATAAAGTATTAATTATTTATATTAGGCAACTCCAAATTTTCTAGTTCTTTGGATTTTAGTGATAAAAATGGGAGCGGGGGAGCAAATTTTTTGTTTAAATTTCTTCTTGCAATGGCAAAATATTGGAGCGCATCCTCAAAAACTGATGCGAACACAACAGTTTAAAGCCTTTTCCTGTATTTTTGTATTTTTTAGGAGAGAGCAAATTTTAATTTTTATATTCAGGAAAAGCAATGAAAATTTTAAAAAAGTGAAAAAAATTAGAGCGATTTTTTTTCTTTTTTTAAAATCTTGAACCCATAATATGAGGAGCAAGCAAATCCGAAGAACTATTAATTTGGAGTGGCCTTATTATGATTATGATTATTATTATTATTATTATTATTATTATACCAAATTGGTATTCCTAAGTTATTTGACCTCTGTCTCAACTGATGAATTTTTAAAATCGTCACCGGATTATCACATTTCGAGTATTGGATCGATGGAAATTATTTCAGTGGTTCAAAATCCCTGAAACCGTAATCCAAATAAAAACAAATTTAACAAGAGTCGTCTATATAATGATATGTAAAATTTTCCTTTTAAATAAAACTGGGACGATCTATCACATAATTTTGCATGCTACTCTAAAATGAGAATAAATAATGTAATATTGCTCATTAATTTCCACCATAAATTGTAATATTGACTCTTCAAATACATACGGAAACCTGATATTCCTATTCTAAAAAAGTTTTCATAAGGAATTTAGATCCCCTTCCCGACGAATAATGTGTGCTGTTACCAGAACTTTGAGTTTGTCGTCTGTCCACATTTTACATCTCAGGTACACTTGACAAGAATCAATTGAGACTTCTACATGTTTTACAACAATTTGTTTTCTTTATTCAAAAATTTAACATACTGTCACGACACTTCGATTTGCGTAAATTATTGTAGTTCTTCGTAACAAGATTGAATTGTTTTAGCAGAGATGAACCCTACAACAGTACATGCACATGCAATTGTTTTAAAATCTATTTCCTTTCATTTAAAATAGTAAATGATGCTGAGAGTTTATTGGCAAAAATTTAATTAGAAAACTTATTCATCATACCTCTGCTTCTAGGACTTAGATGTAATTTTGTCTGATTATTCCGTAAAAACAATATTAGAAATTGTGTTGATTGTTTAGGTAAAACTCGCAGTTGCTATCCGCTCGAATGTATCGGTTTGTCAGTGTTATTGTAACAAATATTTTTAATAAGACGCACTGGTTTGAATATAAACGAAGTTGGTAATTCTTTTCTTTTGTGTCACAATCTACATTAAAGATTTGAAGGTAATAGCAAACATTTTATGCAGTTTTGATATAAGAAGATTAAGATCTCCACTGAGTTTTAACGTTGACATGTAAAAGGTGTACAAATGAACATTTCAGTAAGTACTTTATACAAAGACCGAATCGTATATATAAAAACGGTTGATTTTGTAACCTGCGAATGTGATATCTGTACTTTAAGGACTTTTTTAAACAAACAGACAATCTTTTTTAATAAATGTTTTTGTTATGCATAATTTTCTTGAAACATACTAGCTAACATACTGATATTGTTTTCCTTTAAAATAGATTGTTTCAATAATATTTGAATTTCGTGCATGTCAGAAAAACATTTATTATAAGGTAAACAAAGTGGGTCGTGTCTTGTTTGTGATTGCCTCTGTACATTTTCTTGAAAATTCATACATGGACAATAACATTTATAAAAACCCTAACTGAAATTTAGGGACTGCTGATCATGATCGGTTTTAGATCCGTTATTGTGTTTCATTTCCACCTGTACTGGTTTTAGAACCTATTATTATCCCTCTGTGTGTATGAGTTGTTGTGTTTCTTCTTAATGTAAGTTCTAAATTCACAGTTGTTTTTTATTTTTCCATCTTGACTGACCTCATATAAAATCGGTGATTTGATATACTTGTCTTTGAGACCCCCAGAAGCATATATTTAAAAATATCTATGTTACCTAAGCACTTCAACAATGGACAAAGATCCATACAAAACGACAAGCTATGAAAGGTCCTAAAAATATAATGTAACGATAAACAAACGAAATAATAATCGGCCAATTTAGAATACAATGTAAATAAAACGAACAACAGTGAATAATAAAAACATCGAAATACACTGGACTACAGGGACTTGGCTTTGGACAGAAACAAATAGTATGCAGCGATATTACACATGTTTGTGAGCGTTCAAACCTCTCCTAACATCGGAGAGTGGTGTTGCAAAACGACATGAAAACCTTAAAAACTGACCGCGTCCATCTACTGAAGATGGTTCACAGTATGTAAGCAAGATATAACATGATGTACCAACCTCGAAAAGGTTCTCGCTGTTTTCATGTTCTTTCTCTATTCCTTTTCTTTAACGTTGACTTAGGATCATCAGGGGATATTTAAAATTTAAATTTATTTCCCACTGCTTAAATGTATGTTTAGGTACCACCCAATAAATACAATCCAATCATTTGCTTTATAACATTAATGGTTCTTTAATCTAAGGATATAATACTGTTGCAAAATTGGGAGAGACAAGTTACTTGAGCCGGTGACAGAAATCACATTCTCGGGTTACAAAAATCCATCGTTTTTACGATTCGCACTTTGAATATAATGCTAAGTGTGGAAACAATATTTTGCTCGATACAGTTATGTGCTGGACACAGTAATATGACTTGATCAGTGACCATTTTCCTCTATAATCCCAAACTGGCAAAAAAACTTTTATTACATTGATCATAAGGCATAATTTGAAAAAAACATCAAAATCAGACACCCATGTAAGTTGGACTGATATATATACACCTAAGAATAAAGAAGCAAACCAAATGTTAGTTGCTTAACCACAATAATCTGATTATAATTTCATGAAAATGACACGACATAGGACGGACAGATGTGTGCAATTATTAATGAATGAAAACATCAAATATTTTAAACTACTACGTTTGTTGACTGTCAAATAGAGAAAGCGAGAGAAAACCGAACGGCCAGACAAAAATGGAAAGTCAACAGACACGGTAATCTGGAGAACACGAAGAAGACAGAAAATGAAACATGCATATAAAACTTAAAACAAATACAAACAAACTATGAATAATGTGGAGCTCACCAAAAAAGCGGGAGTGGACTAAGGTGGTCCGGAAGTGTAAGCAGTTCCTGCATCTGTAAGACACTCTCTTCATTGATCATTTTCCAATCCTCTGTTAGTCATTTCAGGGTTAAAGGAAAGGTTTCATGCGATCACAGGAGAAAGCGAACATCCTGTTTTTTATTTACTCCCCACGTTCACAGGAAAAGGTCCGCCGCGGATATGCCACACCCGCCAACAAGATTACGGTGTCGACCTTAAAATTTCTGGACTGATGTCGTCAACCGAGCAACATATCCCTGTCTGACCAGTTTTGTTTGAGTGAACCAGCTGCCTAAAAAATGGCTGTATTGGACACATGCTCTAGAAAAATGTATGAACTTGGTGATCGCCATTCGCCGGGGCAGGGCAGCTAGAATGTTTTGGTTGGTCTAAGTATAAGTTGTTGAGAAATGAATTTGAGTGAGAAGTAATTATAAAGTCACTCATGCAGGAAAATGAGGTCAAGTTCAGATTGGCAAGTACTCATCAAGATATAGGTATAGACCAAATATGGTGGACCTTGCAACTAGTTATTGATAAATGGACTTTTATGTGAAAACTTTTGGCAAAATTGACAGTCATTCATCCATAAAAATAAGGTCAAGGTCAAATGACATATAGAAGACTGAAAGTACAACCTAATATCTAGCTATAGACAAAATATGGTGGGATTAGGAGCAACAATTGTTGAGAAACTAACTTGAGTGTAAATATATTAAATAAATATTTACACTGCCAATGTGGAGTAATGCCTTCGTCATGTTTCCACAATTTTTTCGAAGTCAAAAGAAAAATGCTTCAGGTAACTTTTGTTGCATCTTTTTTTATCAGGAATGGTTTGAAAAAAACATCAGATTCGGATGAGTACTTCAAGTTTTAAAAAATATGGCTTGTGGCTTGTAATATTTGCTCTTCATGGGTAATACAGAAAAACTGGATCAATTAACTAAAGAATGTTTCAGTGAGCTGAGTCTCTCACTTTTCATTAAAATTTAGAAAACCCCTTTGGAGGAATCTTCATAATTCTTAAAGAACGCAACAAAGAAAAAGTTCCGGTAACATTTGTATATTTCGAAATTTTTGATACATTTTCTAGTTTTTTTCTCCACTCATATGGATAATTGGAAAAATTGTCGTTTTTCATTACAACAATTTTTGCTAGCAGATTTGTAAATTTTAGAAAATGTAAAATATTTTGATAGGTTTTATGTCTATTGGCATATATTTATGCGTAGTGCCAGAAAAAATAAGCTTGGCGATACCAGAAATGCAAAAATTTAGACGTCGTCAGAACTTTTATTTTTCACAAAAATCAGCAACTTTCACATGAGCAAAGAACAAACAAGGACACCTGTGATATTTAGAACCCTAAATTCTATTGCCGGTAAAATAGTTAAATCTCATTCTAAATTTCCTATTCAGATTTTATTATTGCTTTTAGAAATAAAGGCC
>JAULBM010309808.1:0-14185 GCA_032357055.1 Geukensia granosissima | reverse complement strand
GACGGACGACGGACGACGGACGCCAAGTGATGACAAAAGCTCACATGGCCTTTGGCCAGGTGAGCTAAAAATTAGGGGAATTTTTATCTGCATGCCGATGTATTGTAAACTTTTTATGTAATGGCATTATGATGTAGTCCGACTACATAGGGGTAAGCCGGAGACTCCGGGTTTTAATATCCGCATGAAGAATACGCTTTAACTAACCTATATAGACTGCAGCTAAAGAGTGTTCTTCATTTTCATCTATATACGCTGTTCCGAGGGTAAACATAGGAGTGAATCCAAACCCGTGAACCATCTGAGCGAGGATAAATACTGCCAAGTATTTCTCTCCTCCGGTGTCACAGGTGCCCGATGGTGCACTGGTCCCCGTACATGTGTACGACTCTTGAGTAGTAGATGCTGTTTAAATGATCAAAATCAAACATGAAAAAAGTAATATAAAGAGAATACACGACAAAGGTCATAGTATAATTCTAGTCAAACCTTCTTTCAATGTTTTCTTTGTCAATGATGTCGTTGACAAAATTGACCTACAAAATGTCAGAAAATGTAATATCTCAGTTTAATTGCTGTAACTTATGTATTTAGAATTATGGAAAAAAACTTAAGATGTAAATAATATTAACAAACTGAAGCATCGATATAATTGTGAAAAACGAACTCGTTTTGATGCAAGGTTACCGATAGCTGTTGGGTTTGGTAAATAAGGAATTTTACTGATAAAAAGTGTGACACTAGTATCATAGCAATTGCAGAAGTGACGCATACCTGGATAAACATATTTTTCTGCTAAGTGTGGAATCATGAATATAAATGAGCCTACAGCCATGATGAGGGACCCTGTAGCTACCCATGATGCTTTGTTATAACGTCCGCCAATAAAACTGACAAACAGTACAATAATTAAAGCACCGATATCTTGTGAACTGGGAATTAAGGCAGATTTTGTGGACGGAAGTTTAAACTGTCGTTCTATGGCAGGTATCGCGGCGTTGGCAATCCCATTAACTGCATATCCTTCCACAAAACACAGTACGCTCACAAACAATGTAAATAATGACATTCTGTTCAGTCCTTGCAAACATCTGAAAAAAGCAAGATTGCTATTTTTTGGCAAGGTTCTTTTTTAATGATCAATTTTCATTGCAATATTTATTTTCTAAAATTTTGGTATTTGTCTTTAATTTAAAATGTACAGGGCGATTCCTGCTACATTTGAAACCTTGACATTTTGATTTTGACACAACTTCTCCTTTGTATATCCTTATCTAATTGTTTGCTTTATTCTGAGTTTAAGTTTAATATTTAATTTATGTTACCTTTTACCACTAGCTATAAATATCAAAATGTTTCAAGATCTGCATTGATTTTTTATTTGTTTCAAGGGTCAATAAATACTTACATGGCAAACCACTTCACATTTAACAATGTTTGTTTTCAGTATATTTCTATTCATTTGTTTTTATTTATAGCTCAAAGATTGTAAAAATCCATTTGAAATTTGCAATATTTGAATACTACTATCTAAAAATGCAGAGTTAACAGAAACCATCAAGGAACTAGTCATGAAAAAAAACACAAGACAGCATGTATACCATCTGCGTGGAAAGAACTTTTGGCGCTCAGAACAAAAAAACAAAATGTAATGATGGACGCTAATAAAAGACAAAACACAAGAAGCCTTGCCATATCCATCCGGAAATTTGCGAAATCCTGTTGTTAAAAAGTCAATAAATATACAATCGCGTGGTGCTTTATTATTTAGAACACTTTGTCATAGGAACAAAATTAAAATTTAACTATAGACCTTTAAAGACCACAAAATACACATGACGATAAAAGGTCGGATGATTGTTATTGGCTCCCTTTCCTTGTAGTGGGTAGCGTCACAGGCACTTGTCTCTATTATTCACTTTCACAATCCGCACTTGCCCATTAGAAAATCATGTGATTTTTCAACAGTAACCCCCAAAAATAGACAACTGCCTTGGGTAGCGTGTTTATAGAATATTAACGTGTTTATGTGGAGTATGTACTATTCCAAGATCACCACTAACCTAGGTCTAAAGGAACGATAACTCCATTGATTGTGTAAGAGCACTACCTACCTAGGTTTACAGGAACGATATCCCAATTGATTTGTGTAAGAGCACTGCTTACCTAGGTTTACAGGAATGATATCCCAATTGATTTGTGTAAGAGCACTACCCACTTAGGTCTAAAGGAACGATATCCCAATTGATTTGTGTAAGATCACTACCTACCTTGGTTTACAGGAACGATATCCCAATTGATTTGTGTAAGAGCACTACCTACCTAGGTCCTTAGGAACGCTGTCTCCATTGATTTGTGTAAAAGCCATACCTATCTAGGTCTACAGGATATTCCCCATTGATTTGTGTGTATATATATAAGATCACTACCTACCTCGGTCTACAGGAACGATATCCCCATTTTGTCTTTAAGTCGTCAGTGCTACTCTTTGTGAGAATCTGCAGAGCAATTATATATATGTATCCCTTGGTTAATAACATCACTTAATATTTTATATGTGCACATGATCTTTCAATGATAAGCCTTTGAAGGATTGGCGAAAACAATATTGTGAAACTTAATTTTTTATTGTAAAATGTAAATACGGATTGCATTTTGAAATAAATATAAATCATATAGTAAATCACTCTAAATATAGTAGCCAAAATGAAGCCTTTCTGTCTTAACTTAGAATTTAAATTTTACTATAACAAACTACAGGACAAATGTTGGAATATGATGTAGTTTTATTTTTCTACTGACCTTTTGATTCCCAACCCCAACTTTGACATCATCTGTAGAAACTACATACGCTGCATTGTCGTGGGATTTGTTATAGCCGTTCTGTCAAATAAAAAACATGTTTCATAACACGGTTTGAAATTAGTTCCTTAAATCTGTTGTATTTATGATCATTTATGTTTTCTGAGACGATTATTTAAAAATAACTGGCTTCACGTTTATTGTTAAAGTCAGGAAAAAACTTAAATTTCAAAACTTCCAGACTAATCTCGCATATTTATACCGGATAAGTCTGAAAAATACGTTAATAGTAAGACATCCGGACCATTCTCCCATATTTACCCGGATATTACTGAATTTAATTGTGATGACAGGTTTGTCTTTGTTTTGCATTTTAATAATGTTCAGGTAAGAGCAGTATTAGTTAACGTATACACGATTTTTTATTTTGGTCGATTAAGAGCTTTTTACAAGGAGTGGTATTCCACCCTTGTTAAAGGCATTGTTGATTCCTCTAAAGTTCCTCTGTTTTTTCTCGTGGTTGGAGTGCATTACCCAAAATCTGTTCGATTTTCATATTCTTCTCGGATAGATTGTCCACATTAATTGGAGAAAATTATTTGAAACTCGGATTTTGAAATGTCATTTGATCTTATGTAAACATGCTTGTTTTTGATTGGTCGAGAAATGGGATTGCGAACATCGCAGAGCCGGACTATGATGAACAGAAGCAAACTGTGAAGTACTTCGAGTCAACGGAGAAAATTGCCATGCTGACTGACATCAAAATAGATTTCATCAGAATACGTGAAAATAACAAAAAAAACTAACATGACTTCCATTTTTTTTAACTAAAACGATCACATTGTTAAATTTGAAAATTCAACAGTAACATGTTATCGTTTTTTATTAAAAAATCAAAAAATCGAATTCCTGATATCAAAAATTCTATTTTTTGATATCAGAAAATAGTCTTCATTTTTTGATTTCAAAAAAAAGAATTTTTGATATCAGGAATTCGATTTTTTATATCTGAAAATAGTGAATAAATAGTAAAACGGCGCCCCATAAAAATGGTTATTAAATGCAACAGTATTTTTTTTTTGGTTTATTGCCTCAGCCATGTTAGCGTATCTTCTCCTTCGCTCGAACTCACAATAACCTGTATGTGACCTGCATGCTGAGGGTTCATCACTTAAAGTTAAATGTTTATATCATTTAGTTTTAAGTGGTAGTTTATAACAGTCAACGAGAAAACAGACAAAAGGAAAATAGAGGTGCTACCCTACCCTATAGACTTTTATTTATTGTTAATCCACCTAAAGGCATCGGCAATAAGTCCTTAAAAAGGAACAATACAAGATCGTGTCTTTCTTAAATATTTAAATAACCATTGTTACCGAATCGTTGGGTTACGGCTTTAATAAAGGAAATAAAATCTACCACCTGTAAATATTATATTCAAAATGAACAGACACGAAGTGTTTACCTAATTAGAGTGCAGAGGCGGCTTATATATTTATACAAGTTGCCAATATAGAATAAATGTTTTAAAATACAAAAATAAACAGAACATACACCAAATTTACAAAAAACATTCAAAACAATTGTTTGCAATATCACAGGTTCATCCTTAAGTATGACATTTTTATTAATCATCATTTAGTCATGTGCAACAAATATGATTTAAAGCTTCAAAATCCAATTCCATCAATGCTTTTTATTAATTTCGACTCTATCTAAAAGAGGTGTGGTGAGATGCATTGAATTACTTCTGCATATTTAATTCGTACGAACAAATTAATAATTTGTAAGAATAAAGGTCGGGTCTACGAGACACCCATTCAAAAAGTATACTAAAGGTATACTAGTAACAAAATCTACATTTAACATGCAACTTTGAAAGATCGCAGGCTAAAAATGAGTATTATACAGATAATCCCTGTCTTTCTTTTTATCGTTAAAATTTAAATGATTATGATTATTATAAAAAAAAATACCGTCTTACCTCTGTCATTTTTACCTTATGAATGAGACAGGTATTTTATTTGTCTGTTTTCGGTCCACTGATCTCAACTTATACTACAATTGTATATAAATAGAAATCGGTTTAAATTATAACATCCTGCTTTTTATAACCGTTGTTCTTGTTGTTGTTGCTGATGTCCGTGCTGTAAGAACTTTGCAAGTTTTCGATACAAAATAAACAGCACCACCCACGTTCCATAAAACGCCCCGAGGTACTAAAAACTAAAAAATATGTGAAATTTGATATAAATGTGATAGTTTATGAATTAATTTTAAAAACTTTTACTTAAAACTGATAGAGATACCTTTCAATATTCAAAAGAAAAAGGGGTTAAGGGGTTACAATTTTGGCCCGTATGTAATTACTGAAGGTGTCATTTTTTTGGGGTGGGGGGGGGGCTGCAATTTTGTGTGATTATAAAATTGCGAAAAAATGAATTCTTTAAATTATAAACTCCGTCACAAAAAGTGAAAACGTCGATATCAAAATACGATCGGAGTAAACCGGTCCAAACATTGTGTTTAAATTTCAAGACCATCAGATAAAGCGTTAACGTAGGACAGCATTCTATCTTGTATACTACGTCCCGTCAAAGAAGATAGTGTAAAAACCTCATATAAGTGTTTTTTAAGCATTATCTTCATCACTGTAGAAAACTGTTTTTTAAAGGAGAAGGGCAAATTTTCCTTGTATTAATTTCACTTCTAGGACCAATTTCTAAAAAGATGCCACATTTTTGTAAAAATAATTGCGTATCATAACAATTTTCCGTATTTTGAAGCTTTAACATTAGAAATGTTAAAAAATTAAAGCTTCCCGAACAAGCTTAATTAACACCAAAAAATGCGTTTAAATATAAAATGAAAAGATATGAGGTAAATGTCAGAGCGACTGCACTCAAACAACGAAAAAAACAGAGGTAGTTTACAAATCTAGATGTCTCCACAAGGCCTTCAACAAGAGTGGAATACCACTCCTTGTGAAAAGTTTTAAATCTCCCCAAATAAAAAACTGTGTATGCGTAAAATGATACTGCTCTTACCTGTATATTATCAGAAATGTACATGTAACAAAACATTAAACACAATGACTAGCCTATGATCGAAATTCCTGACTTGCGACAGGCACATGAGACATGTGGTGTGGTTAAACTAGTTTAGTGGGTACCCAACCCCAACCCCCCCCCCCCAAATGCGACCAAAGGATAACATCAAAAGCAGCAACAGATGAACCACAAAAATCAAACAGAAATTCATGAATCCCCAATCGGACTAGAAAGTACCTTAATTATAATAAATAAACTAAAAAACTAAACAAAATACACGCACAAGGAAGATACACCTCTAATGAATGCTTGTAGTTATTGAAAGCAAGCTTATGGTCAGATTCCTGATGATAAAACACCAAGCCTCTCAACACTAGATGTTATCAAATACAGAATGTGTTGTCAATTCACCAGATGAAAGACAAGATTGGTGCAATGCGAAATTTATTAGTATTTGTGTAAGGATGCGATCCTTTTATTAACAATGCTGTATTTACGCATTTTGCTCATTTTTACATGTTTCGTGCCAACATTCAAGAATGACCTTCACAAAAAAGCATTTTTAATGAATGTTTATTAAAATGCAGGTATCTTCTTTCATTTACAATATACTTGTATTAATGCAAAGGTCCTTCACGTCAAAATTTTGAAAAAGTAAAATTTGTGAATATTAACAATATTGCTTCAAACAACAACTATACGTCTTTAACTTTATCCATTTTCAGATCGTGTGGTTTTTTAATCTTAATTTTGTTAAGTCAATTAAAATATAAAAAATTGCCTTCCGAAATATTTCAAAATTGTAAATTTGATTTGCAGGGAAAATTGATCCTGTTCATTTGACATTTTTTTAAGATTCACAGAAAACTGGCAATTTAATGCAAGAAAAATGAATTGCCATCTTTACCGAGGAGAAAAAGAATGCACTTTGAGAGACGACTCATAGGGTCGACAGTGAATTATACCTAGCCCACAGATACTTGAAAATTAAAACAACACCCTTAAAAGAGGGAATCACAATTAAGGCAACGACTTTAAAACAACGACCGTAAAGGCTTATGTTGCAAGTCCAGTGTAGAATATCCGTACAAGAGATCCAAAGTGCGAAGCCTCAAAAGACAAGTCAAACAAACATAAGGAGAGAAAGGAAACAAAAAAAGCTTGGAATCTTTGAACTCCTTTACAAAATCAAAGTAGGTGCAGGTGCTCTGGAAGGGTGAGGACTCTCTGTTCCGGAATCCTTGAACTCTTAAGCCGGATTAATGTCAATTCGAGAAGAGGTCAACTTATTGTTGAATTCGTGGTGTAACAAACCCTCTTCTAAATGAGCTACACGGATACCAAAGGGATTAACCAATTTAAAATGTCACCATATAATTTAAAGAGGGACTACTATTTCAACCTGGATTGGATTATACTTGTTTTAGTTATTATATGACAACAGCTGTGCTCTGTTAAAAAAATATTGATTATAAGAACAAGCACGATAGTATTGAATAAGTTACATTGACAGGATAAGCAGGAAAACTGACAGTTTACAAAAGGAAATTCGAAGTAATCTCGTTTGTCGTAAATTGTAGGGAAAAGTTTTCCCTGAAGTTGTTCAACTTATTTAACTTCAGAGTTATATCCTCCCCCGAGGGCGGCCGGGGTAAAGAAATAAGCTGTTGGTTTCCCGCCTGCAGGTAGAACCCCTCCTAAAGGGGCGTCCGTTGGTTGGGTGGGATGTATAAATTCTCAACTTGTCTCGGACGGTAACGTTACAGCCGTCTCCCGTGTTAGGAAAATGCCACGTTCTGATCCGTTCTCAGCAAGTTAAAGATGCCTTTGCAACAACTCGTAATGTGTGGTCCGTTAGTGACCAGTTGCTTCTGGTAAATTTCCCGCCCCTACAAAAACAGTCCCAATTTGGCATCCTGTGTCTTTAAAATTCCCCGGCCTAACTCCCAAATAGCCCCTTTAATGATTAATTGTTTGACAACATGTTCTCGTCCTGAATATTCATGAAATAAATGCCACTGGACGTTAATTAAGCTACAATCAATCTTTATTTATCAGGGCCCTTTGTTCAACGTAAACTCGGAAGGAGACCAGCGTTACTCCTCGTTTTTATTCAAATATCTTTTTTTCACGATTCATAACATTAGTGTTAATGTGATTGAAGGTGAAACATTTCACACATGGCATCACAACTATTCAGTATCTCTCCTTACGTCATATATATATTCAGCGCAAGAAGCAGCTGTCTCTTAAGTGGATATATATTTGTCTGATACAGCTTAAAAAGAATTGCAATGATAATTTCATCAATTTTGTTTCAACTAAGTAAATTTAGAGCAGAACATTTTTTACCAAATTCTGAAATAGTTATATCCCCTTATCATTCCATAATTTGTTTTATTCCAATTACCTGAATTGGCCAACCCGATTCTGAAAACAATATTGCCATACTTACTTGTACAGTCCACTTTAGTTGATGAGCGTCTGTTATCAAAAGGAATTCGTAGATACCAAATGGGCAGACAGAAATCGTTAAGTCAGAAGCTAAAATTGTACTATTTTCATGGTTCCAATGAGCCAACTAGTTTCAAAAATTATAAATATGACAAAGCTTACTTATGGCAATGGACTCAAGCAGACATAGACGTTGTGTCTAGATAAAAATAAAATTACGAATTTTAATCTTACCTTTTGTTTTAATACTATCATTAGAATAACTTCTGGCAAGTTAGGCTGCATATGGATTTTATGGCCTCCTTCTGTTGAGATCAGGTACTGTCGAATGGTTATAAATGTCTTGATTTATACGGTAGATTGTATAGATTGTTTTATTTTTATTTAACTCTGTCTTCATCAATAACAAATCAACTACATAACTTTAAACTATTACATAAAGAAAACAAACTGAAAATTTATATGATGAAACAAAATAAAAAAACAAGTTTATTAAAACATAACATTAAAAATATGATTTTTAAAAACACCGCTTTAACAACTCTAAATATTGATATCATGTTTCAGAAATTTTATTATTTCTGCTGAACTGCTATGGTACGAGTGGTGTAATTAGTACAATGATGGAGAGCTAATATGCTGGTCACAGTCATAAGGTGGACACAGTAATATGATATCACTTTTTTGCCACTTGACCCCATTAAAATGGGAAAGAAATAAAGTCCGCAAATTACTGAAAGGTATCAGTGAGACGAATAAAATAAAAGCACAAAAAATCAAACGTTAAATACTCTTTGAAAGTCAAATTTTACTCCCCTTTGATCTCTTTCATATAAAAAAAGTTTGTGCTGTAAAAATTCTTGGAGATACTTTCGTTCCTTTGCTGAGCCTGTATAGCTAACCTGACATTTGACAACAGATTTATTGAAATCTAAATATTCTATATCATTTTTAAGCCAAATTTCAGTTCTTTGGGTCAAGCGGTTTTAGAGGAAAAGGTAATTTTTTAAATCAACCAATCAGAAACAAAAACTGGGGTGCCATATTCGTAGATAGATTAGCGGTTTCTAAGGGTAAGATTTAAAAGATTCCACTAATCGGAGACAAGAACTACTTGTGTAGGCCATCTAAGATTATCAACTGAAACATAATATGCAAATTAGATAACTGATTTTGGCCAAGTTTCAGTTAATTTCATCAAGCCGTTTCAGAGGAAAAGTTATATTTTTTTACCAACCAGAAACAAGAACTGACTGTGGTGGACAAGGAGGATGCTATATGCAAACATTATTGAGTCCATTCAATAGATGCTGAGGCAAAGTGTCAGCTCATGATGTCATTCAATTTAAAGGAAAAGATATTTTAAAGATTCCACAAACCAGAAGCAAGAACTGACTTTTGCAGCCATGTTAATTTACCAAATGGGACAACATATGCAAACTATTATAGTGGCAGGCCAAGTTTCAGCTCATTTGGCAAGGTGGTCTTAGAGTAGATTTTTTCAAGAATTGACCATTAAGAAACAAGAAATTAGAATCGCTGTAGCGGCAATGATAATTGACTGAATGGGATGATATAAGCAGAGGCAACTCCATTGATGCTTTAGGCTAACTTTCAGTTCATTAGGTCAAGCAGTTTCAGAGAAGAAAATGTGTAAAGATTTGACCAATCAGAAGCAAGAATTGCCTATGGCAACCACATTATATAAAAATTGGAAATTTAACCGAGCAGGGCGTTTCAGAGAAGACGTTTGAAGATTCAACCAATCAGAAGTAAGAACTGGCTGTAGCAGCCATGATATAAGCAAACATTACATACGTCATGGTATTGCTGCTTCATGCAAATTTTTTTCCTATGTTGACAAGTAATTTTAGAGACGATTTTTTAAAGAGTCAAGAACTGTCTGTTGGAGCCATGTTAGTTGACCCAAGGCAATGATATATTAAAACTTTATACAGGTCATCCCACTAATGATTCAGACCAGGTTTTTAGATTATTTGACCAAGTGGTTTTAAAGGAGAAGAACAAAATATAAAAGTTAACGGATAATGAACAAATGGACAAAGGACAGACACCAAGTGATGACAACGGCTCGCAAGGCCTTTGGCCAGGTAAATTAACAAACCAAGCCAAAATAGGCAACATCCTGCAAGATTTTTTTTGCAGCTTTGATCCCTTTATTTTCATTAAAATGGTAAGAATTAGAAAAATTCCATTGAAATATCTCAAGCACTCAATGAGACGAACCAAAAAAATCACAACAAAATCATATCGCAAAATCACATTTTTAGCTATGTTGAACCCTTTTATATATTAAACAGTCAATGGAATAACATTTTTATTGTAAGATACTGTTTTGAAACCTGCATGTCCTCAATTCTGGACAGTTGAGAGATTACAAGTTAACATAATGGAGCCATGTTATTTCCTTTGAAAGGAAATGTAAACAAAGAAAAACAATACACATTTCTTAATTATATCTTTCATTAGAGTTATGGACAATATAAGCTATCTATTAATTAATAATGATCTTGAATCTATCAGCATGTTTCATTAGACACAACAGTTTTATATAGATAATAAGCTTTATGCAAACTTGTATTTTTTTCATTTGTGTAAGATGCTACCAACGACCAGATGCATTGCATTCCAGAATAAAAAGCTGAATTAGCAACTGGATTTGCATAAATAATTGATAGTCAGCATGTTTTTATATTACTAAGAAAATGTAAGCAGAACCATGATAAATATGTATAAATTTACACAAAATGATTGTTAACATTAGCTGAAGAAAATCTTGATAATTTAAGCTATTAAAGACAATTGGTTGGACATTTTGTTGATGAATCATAGCACAGTTATTTAAAAATGAAAGTATTGAGAGAAAATCCTGTAAATTGACAAGATTCTGTTCCTGCTGCAATGAATAAACAAAATCTTCAAAACAGTTTCATTTGAACTTATTATTTATAATATGAGCAACACAGAGAGGTTCCAATGGTAATTGGTTATTACTGGCCAAATTAACAATGTTTTGATTGTAAAAAAGGTCATTTAACAAAAGACTAAATGATTGAGTAAGATTAAGAAATTTTAAAAATAAGCAAGTTAATGAAATTAGTCAAGAAAAACAAAAAAATTATTTCTTAGAGTTGTAATTAAACTAGCCATATAAAGAGAAATTGACATGTTAAAGTCAATAAAGAATATAAAACCTCTGCTAGGAATCAACAGAATGATTAAAAATAATGATAAAGAGTGTGAATAAAAACTAAAATAATTTATCTAATTAGTATCTCCTTAAAATTGACAATCATTGTTTCAGAAGTTTGGTAGATTCAGGCGCCTATGTCACTTAAATCCATAAAGGTGTAATAAATAAATTTAAAAAATACATTTAATTTTTTCCAGAAAAAAATCCACAATCTGTCACTGGAAATTCTCTTGACATATTAGGATGTACAAATATTAATTTTGCATTGCTCAATGTTACATATTTTTTGTTGTTCAAAATATGAATAGAAATATAATTTTAGGTCGTGATTGGTTAACTCAAAATAGTGTTAGATTAAATTATGATTAAGGATAAGAATAGGAACAGTTTATGTACCCTTAGAGTAACATGTAAACATAACATCTATTTTAAGATGAAAATCAAAAAATTTTAAAACCTCAGACTGTAAGTTTATGCTCAGCAAAATTTCATTTACACTGCATACACAGGCACTCAAGGTTTAATGATGAACAATGATACTCCATATCAGAGGATAATGTTGTTTCATTTAGAAATAATGTTCATGACAAAGGGAAGTTAAAGTAAGATCGTTTGGTTTAAAACCAGCACTAAAACTTAACACAGATTTAATGGAAAATTTAATTTTAAAAAATGAGATTAGTTTCTGCTAAGGCACTGACTTGGGATATACTGACACTGTATCAATGAAAATTAAAACATGAACTGGCAATCATTCTCCTATCAAATTGAAGATATACTGTACTCCATCACATTATTTCAAAGACAACAAGTTGAAAAAGTCATAGATGAAATGTTAGAAGCTAGTGTTATTAAAAAATCTAGGTCACCATGGAGTTTTCTAATTGTAATAATAGATAAGAAAGACAGAAGTAAGCATTTCTGCATTGATTTCAGAAAATAAAATGAAATTACAAAAAGAAATCGTTGGTCTTGACCGTTAATTGATGAAATTTTGCCAAAATTAGGAAAATCAAATCATTATACAAGTTTAGATTTAAAAAGTGCATATTGGCATTTAATGGATGAAAATGAGAGAGACAAAAACAGCATTGTTGGTAATAAATGTCAATTTGAATTTAATTGCATGTTTTTTAGTTTGAAGTGTGCACCTACCATATTTTCAGAAATATTGTGTATCGAAGGTTTGGATAAGTTTACAATAGTTTATTTAGATGACATCTTAATTTATTCTACTTATTCAGAAGAGCAATTAAATCATGTTCAAATTGTTTCTGACATAGTTTAAAATTAAAATATAAAAAAATTTCAATTATACCAACTGTGATAATATTGTTTTGAATATGTATAGACTTTTACTTTTGATTTTGTAAAAAATGGAAATTAAAAATGTTTTGGTAAAATATAAGTAACAAGAGTTATGGTATTTTTATGGGATGGAATAGTATCCGTTGTTACAAACAAAGGTTCAGTTAACACCTTAAGAGACACACTCTGTACCAGTAAAATAGGATGCTAGAAACAAAGAACTTCATATGCAAGAAATTGCTAAAAATGTTGTTGAATCATTATATCCAACAGCCAGAGATGATTCAAATTAATAAATGCATACTCAGACCATTTTATATCCCGATGAATATTATTAGGCACTAAAGTGTATTTTTACAGAGACAGCATCACAACAATATTATATTTAATTTAAATGACATTTAATTGTAGATGGGAATCCTTTCCAATTGGGTCCAAAAGACCTAGGAAGGCAAATAATTGTGATATATTATTTAAATGAAGCTATACAAGGAATTTTTATTAAACTTTTCATCAGAATGAATTAATTCTGAATTCAGGTGTGGATTTTATTAACCTGACATATTTCAAATGTAATGTGCAGCGAAGGAATAGAACCTGAAAAAAAGCAAAATGTGTTTTTTTTTTAGATATTCAAGGGTGGACGTTACCTGGTACAATGTTGAACTACTCAGAAATATTTTGATAAGATTTCCTTGTTACAATGGGACAGAAAATGTAACATACGGTTATCAAACCCATGTCATGATTCTGGGCAGTTGTCAATCATAGAGTACAAGTGCAGCCATGTGTTTAACTTTTCAAAACATAAACAATGCATATTTCTTCATTATATTTTCATTAAGTAATGGACAATGTATATGTGCTATATGTTAAATAATAAATGCCTAAATAAAAATAGGAGTCAAATAACAGTCAAAGTTGAACTTCTACTAGTCCCATTACGGTTCTTCAATATTTAACCTGAGTCTATACAATATTGGAAACTGTAAAAGGACCCCAAAATAAAAAAATGTGAAACTATTCCTAAAACAAGACTTTTGTACTAATCTATTGAAAAAAAGGTGAATGAATAACATTAATTGTTTATTTAAACAATTTGTTATGATAAAAAAGTCAAAAACAATATCGCATCTCCATTCCTACATTATAATGTGTTATGGGTTCAATACCACATCTCCATTCCTACATTATAATGTGTTATGGGTTCAATACCACATCTCCATTCCTACATTATAATGTGTTATGGTTTAAATATGTCATAAACAATATCACACCTCCATTCCTACATTATAATGTGTTATGGTTTAAATATGTCATAAACAATATCACATCTCCATTCCTACATTATAAT
>JAULBM010309797.1:0-14185 GCA_032357055.1 Geukensia granosissima | reverse complement strand
TATAATAGATGCCCAAACACCTGTGATCTCATGGGTTGTTTCTTTAACGAAGTAAACGCCTTGGAATATCATCTACTTTGTTTCTATGCCTGATAATGTGCATCATTAGTGCTATTTTAAAGAAATATTTATCCCTAAGTGTGGTCTGACCCACACTTAAAGTTACGAGTGTCTTATGATACTAAGATGGCTTCTTGTTACACTCGTAAATGGTCAAAAGCTCCCTAAGAGTGCTTTAAGGGTGTCTTAAAATTTACGAAGGCTTCTAGTTACAGACACAGTTTAAGAGTAGACAAAGGGGTACCTTACGATTAAATCGTAGACATCTCTTATACATGAAGGTTTAAGGGCTGTCAATCATATTAATGGTGCTTCTTGTTACACTCTTATGTACTAAGATAACCTTAAGATTATCTTAAGGCGTAAGATAGCTTCTAGTTACCGGCCCCTGAACTACAAAAGTTTTGCAGTTTTGACTGCAACGTTGAACCTATTCCCTCTGTATCGAAAAAGTCAATGTATATTTTAAATTCTAATTCTAAATGTGAAAAAAAACAAATTCAAAGAAGGTATTACATTGTCAGGAATTTGGATGTAAAAATTCTACATTGGCATTTGTATTTTTGGCTAAAATCTAAGTAACGGTAATAAAATTCTGCTTAAGTATTGAAATTCCGTATATCAAGAAAACTTATTTTTCAGGGACGTATTGTCCCGCATGTTATATGGGTATTTCTGATGAAAAAACTTACAAGTAAGTTCTGGTTGCAATCCTTAAAGATATTATAATTTCTATGGATAATGGACAACCTCCAAGAATATGACTAAAAAAATGAAAAGTGTTTTTTTTTATAATTTTATTAATGGTACAATTGTGACAATTTGATTTCACGAAAATTCGTTCATGTAAAAATGCTGATGAATAAAACGTCTTTTATAACTGTAACATATTTATTTTCAAGATTTTCACAAACATTTTCCATAAAATTACCAAAAAATATCGTATGGACAATTAAAATTGATATGTTCTAAGGTTTTTGTGCGGGTCTATATAAATCGACAATGTTGCAAATCAAGAAATTTTACAGTTTTTTCTTCCAATTTAAGTAATTTCAATGTGCCATGTTTCATTAATTTCTTATCTACAGATAGACTACAATGTATTCTTCCTCAAAATGGTAAACATAGACAATACGTTCTAGAAAATTTAAGTTTTCATGGTGGACAGATTTTCAATTCCAATTTTATATTCTCTTTGAACAGAATAATTGGAAGATTTGTATTACCCGAAACTCCTCTTGCAGTTTTTAATAACTGCACTTTTGATGATTTTTACACTGGTACGAAAAGAACATAAAATCATGTTAAACAAATCAACAAACTAGATCACGTAGATAATCTTTGTAGCATATATAATACTTAATTTAGTCATTGAATTTTTTGATAAAAAGACTTTTTTGTTGAAATGACTAATTATTTCCGGTTATAGAATTTTTTTTATAAGTGGGAAAATATGTGCACGCGCATATTACTTGAATAGATTGAATTCGTCATTCTACAAATTATATCAAAATATTAAGCTCTTTTTGTTGTTGGAGGGATGTTGGTGTTTTCTGATAGGAAAGGTGATATAATTTTATTTGAAATCTACCATTTCATTTATTTTTTTCGAAAAGGCTCAGATATTCATGTCATGATGACATCAGAGTTCTACTTTAATAGTTACATTTCCTGAATTTTAATCACACCTTTGAAGTTTTCTTGGTTTGTTCGAATAAGCATATAACATTTTAAATCGAAGTCAATTTTTTTCAAGAGTTCAGTTTTACATCTTCCGCAAAGAATACTACGTTTCCGCCATTTTCCTGGTGAGCTGTTTGTATAGATTTAAGCTATTGTGAAAATGGCTCATTATGTTCCTTATCCTACATTCTATCCCCAACGAGGTTCAGGATTGTTTTCTGGACGACAATATGGCAGGCGATCCTGAAGACGATCTATGTTTAAAAATTCATTATTTCTTTCATTTATTGAGAATACATGACATCATCTTAAAGTATAAAATAGACATTGTATAAACCATTAATGTACAAGAATCATGGAAAATAACTTCATTTTCGTAAAATAATTTATATTATCTGAATTTCACATGTTGTCTGTGAATAAATTAATTTGAGGAATGTTTTTTTTTGTTTAAAAGGGCGTTAATATCCAGTTTTTTTTCACTTTTACCCATATAATCATATAAAATGGATTAACACATTTCAATTGGCATCAACTGCTTGAAAAAGATTGAAAATCCCTGCCTCAATCAACCATTAAAACACAGAATTGAATGATATTGCTATGATATTCAGTCATATCGCTACGGTCAGTTTTACTGGTGGAGGAAGCTGGAGTACCAACGACCTTGGGCAGGTAACTGACAAACCTTATTACGTGCGATGCGAGTTAAACGCAACCCGTTTTTTGTATGGTACAAACCAAGGCGCGGTTGAGGTTAAAAAAACATTTCTTTGGAGAAGAGAAAATTCAAAATCATCCCAACAGTGATAGTGTTTTCAAAAGAAAAAAAAAGAATGGACAACCAGAGAATGAAAAGATAAAGTCCTAGATTTATTGATGCTAGAAGTTAAAGATGATATTATAACGGATTGAAAAGTAAATTTAAAAACAACAAACCAGGAAAATGCTTAACGAGAACTGCTTATTGGTGACACCATCGTTTTACGCGCTGTGGACAAAGGGTCGGGAATTTGTTGTGTTGGACACAGATCAATATATTCATCAACTTGACAAAGAATTCGTTTCATCAAGTGAAAGAGGACATGACAAACAAAATTGCAAATATAGTAAAAAAAATTGGTTAATGATTTGGCAAAAATAAGTATAATAACAGATAATATGAAGACATACCAACTTCCGAATGACATCTGTGCAATCCAAAAATTCATAAACAATCCCTTTTCGAACAATTGTTGATGGGCGTTTTCCATCCGCATGAAAAATTCGCAGAGTTCGTAGAGAAACAAGCGGAACAAAATGAAAAATGAAAAATCTCTAGAATGTTCAAGATACAACCTATTTTTTTTAATAAAATTTCACAAATTCATCAACCACTTCCGGAAGTTATTTTTTTGTAAGGATGTTAAGGTACTGTATCCAAGGGAAGAAGCAGGAATTGCTGTAATCAGAAGCTTTGGATAAACGAACAGACCAGACAATCCGAATGCTTCAATATATTTAGGACACTAAGAAAAGTGAAAAGACACCACTTGCCTTATTTCATTTATGTGGACGACATTTGGGGACTTTGTACAGGGAATGAGGAGGATCTAAAGGAATTTCACAATAAAGTTAATTCTGTGCATAATAATATAAAGGTTGATTTACGGTTTTCTAGGGGAAACATTGAATTTTTGGACGTTCTTCTTTAAATCAAAGAAAATAAAATGTAACTGATATTTTATTGTAAACCATCGGATAAACATTTATATCTCCAGCGCGAATCTTGCCATCCTGAATCTACCAAAAGGGCGATTCATTACGGACTAGTTATATGGGCGAAACGGATCTGTACAGATCCTTAAAAATATCAAATACAGCGTACTGAGCTATCTCCGTCAGTTACAGAAACGGGGATATTGAAACGAAGAAGTAGAATCACAGCTCCGCCGTGTAGACACCAATTGTAAAGGCAAACTGCTAGAATATAGACAAAGTGATATAGATTTAGATAGGATACCACTAGTACTTACCTTTAGTAACGCGCTGCCAAATATGTTCATGACATACTCAAAAAACGACAAAAGACGCTATACAAGAAATTTTTCCGGACATTCCAATATAAGCCTTCCGACGCGATACAAATTTACAGTACATATTGTTTCATAAGAAACATAATAAGATGTTTTTCGGCTAACAAAGTAAATGTGATCCTTGTGGTAAATCATGTTGCTCTTTGTCCTTATATCTAAGATACATGTAAGTCCACGAATGTAACTGATGCAATTTTTTGCAAGAACTGTAATAAATTTGTTTATGTGGGGAAACCGGCGATTCGTTGTATCAGCGATAGTTGCTGAATTTTTCGTTGATTCGTAGGAAGGCTAATGGATTTCTACACGGCCGCACACACACACACAATAAAGTATTTTAGTACTTTCTTTGGTTTTCTGGTTCTCATTTATTTCAATTATGCGAGTACAAAGGCGTTGCAAAACCTTTTGAATACTTTTGATTTATGAATGATATGTAGGAAATAAGTTTAGATGAAGATTATCGATAACAGGAAAAGAAGAAAAGATACTCAGACCGTTTTGATCAAATAAGGACACAAAGAACCGAATCGAATGACTACTACAATTAGTAGAAAGGTTAAAATTAACATGACCTACTATTACTTACAAAATACAAATTTAAAAACAGAAATGAAGACTCCGGGAAAAATTCCACGATATGCTTTCACATGATCTTTACACACTTCAGAAGATTACGAAAGAAACACGTCAGCTAAAAGTAAAAAAAATTAGAATAGACAAATTTTACTCAACCAATCATTTACAATCGAAAACAATCAGACAACGTTGCAAATTTTTTAACATCTGACAGAGATCAGATTACCGGTAAAGAGAAACTATTTCGGACAGAAATCAACCGACAAACGAAGAAATAATATCAAAGCGGATAAAAAAAATTTCCGTGTGGCCTTCATGCCAAAAAGTGAAACGTTCAGACAAAAATTAATTGATTGTAAATAAAATGAAATCGCCGTACACAAGTTCGAAAATAAAATAAAAGATATTTTACTTATTAAACAAAAGAGACTTTCCAAACATTCCGACAGGAGGCATTTTAGAAGTGTTCTAGAAATATTTCAGTTTAAACAGTAAAAATTTTATACACAGGGCATTGCAATAAGGATCCCAATAAGGAATTAATTACTCGTGTACATATCTAGGCGAGTGGGAGAAGGAATATCAATTAAGTAACAAAAAACAAGGAAAATTCAATGACCATACTTCCTCTCTTGGGGACAAGCACAGGGTGGAAATCAATATCTGAACCACAAAAGTTTTGATGTTTTGACTGCAACGATGAACCTGTTCCCTCTGTATATAAGTTTTGTTATCGGAACATCTGTAAGTGAGCATCAATAAAATTTTAAGCAATAAATGTGAAGAAAAAAATTCAAAGAACGTATATGTGCCTATTACCTCACAGGAATTTGCATGTCAAAATTCTACATTGGCATTAGTATTTTTGGATGACATCTAAGAAATGGTTCTAAAATTCTGCATAAGTATTGACTATATGATTATTCCTGACGAAGAAAGCTTACCAGTAAGATCTGGTTGCAACCATTAAAGGGATTATCAATTCTATTGATAATGGACAAGTGTCGTTCAGCCGTTTTGGGGCCTTCAAGAATATAACTGAAAAATGAAAAGGATTAATTTTTTTTATTATTTTATTGATGGTACAACGGTGACAATTTTATTTCACAACAATTAAATTCATGTGGAAATGCTGATGATTTAATTTTTGTCTTTTATCGGACAATCATTATGTCAGAGAAAATGCTTTGGACAGAAATCTACCGAAAAAAGAGGGAAAGATATCATTGTGGATAAAAACTTGGAAGATTCTGTTTGGCCTTTATTCCAAAAAGTGAAACGTTCAGTCGAAAATTAATGGATTAAAATTAAATGTAATCGCCATACACAAGTTCGAAAACAACGGATATTACTTATAAAGAAAAGGAGACTTTTCAAACACTCCGTCAGAAGGCATTTTAGAAATGTTCTAGAAACAGGAAAAATTTTAAACACCGGGCATTGCAATAGGATCCCAATAAGGAATGAATTACTCGTGTACATATCTATTCGAGTGGGAGAAGGAATTATAAAAAAAAAAACTCTCAACAGATAGAATATTGGACATCTTGTTGATGACGTCTGGGTGCATATGTGAATATTGATTAAAGAAACTCCGAGAATGCTATAAATTAGATAATGCCATTTATCCTCGCATAGAGACGGCCGTAATAACGTTTTTCAATACATTTATTTTCATTCTAGAACGTAGAATTTAGAATAATAAATGGCTTTTCTTAAACCAATATTTTCTCCCAAGACACACGCATTATGTTCTTATGGAACATCAATCCACTAGCATAAATTTCTAAAAAAGTATGAAAATTCTTCACCGGTTTGAACGATTGAAAGAGGTTTTCCATATAACAAAAACGGACAAAAACAGCAAACACAATTTACAAAGACAACGCGTGCGGTGAATTGTCGTAAACACTATGTAAAAGTGTATTGTTTAAAGAAACGAAAGAAAACTTTTTAAGGATAATTTGAAAATTATTTTAAATATACAAGGAAATATCAATTCTAAAACTACAGGTGAATAACTGTAGAGCAAACATTTATTTCGGACAAACAGGTCCACTTTATCAAAAATCGTTTCTTAATTTTTCCATCATCAGAACCTGTCAAATTGAAGCCACAGTTTCGAAACAATTCTATGAATAGGGACATTCTGTGGAGGATGGTGGCCATTGAGAAAAAGTGACAAAATTTAGAGAGAAGTGAAGAAGTTTTTTTTGGATTAAACAACTAAAAACTTTTGAAAACTACGGGTTAAACACAAAATATATACAGACCCTGAACCAAGAAATCGAAAATCTTCAAACCGTGAAAATAACGCCATTTATTTCTTTGGACGTCTTACCAATATTAAACTAAAGTTTATATTAAAGTTTTTGCGGAAAATGGCCGAGAGGCCGAAATGTTTCGGAAAATGACTTTTAATAACATTTTACTACATATATATAAAATCGTCTAACATTTGTAACAACTTTATAATATTCTCCCTCCAACGGACATCTGAAGCATCAGATGATACAAAGTTAACATGAAAACAGTCATAAACATCTGTAAATTAATTTTGAACCTAAAATTTTTCTATAAATATAATTTAGAAGTACCACGTAAGGATACACAGATGTAACCCAAATTATAGTAAGCTGACTTGAGTCATTACTCCATACTATTTTCTTTTATCCCCTTGTGGAACTCAGAATATCATGTGAGCCTCTTGTTAGAACACTCAACAATTGCTTTGATGTCATACTATACCGAACTTTAATTTTACATGTTTTTAATAAATTCTTGTAAAAAATCCCCATAATCCCCTTACACTGTACCAAGCAGGTTTTCTTCCAAGTCAAAAACTATTTTGAGTAATAAAATCTATCAGTTACTTTTTTAATAGACGAAGCATAAATTGACAAAAAGAATGGTACACGAATTTGGCTTCACAAAAAGTACCCTTTGATTGCGCCTAAACATTGCTTCAACAACAAAGGACACTCACCCACACCAAATGTCTTCCAGGAAAAAGGCTACTAAAAAAGAATAAAAACTCAGAAATAATGTGTTAATATTCTAACTCAAAAGTCATAAAACCCCAACTTGATAGTATACACGGCACTAGATTTTCCCCTAGAAACTAATTACCACTTTGAGGCTCCAAAATATCATATTGGCCTATTGTTTAAACACTGAACAATTATCATGCATCTACTATATCTACCCCTAAAGTATACCAAACATTAGTTTTCTATCGTTTATAAAGGCCACGTCCACATTGCGCCCTTAAATTATATCAAGTGGGCCTCACACTCATAATAAATTATTTTGAACAAAACTTATTATTATTTTATTTTTCTATATACTATCAAATATTGGATGATATTGATTGATTGATTGATCGGTATTTTAGCCATATTCAGAATGGCAACAAGTTTACACACAATACATCAATATGGGTCGGACTTTTAGATTTGCACTGGGAAATACGGGTTGGAAAGGGCCGAAAAATTCAGCTTTGTTACTAACCGCTCTCAAAATGAGGTGTTCATAGGATACCATACTCCCCCAAAACTTGTTTTACCACATTTTCGGACCCATTTTATCATATGGACCTTTTGTTCGCTATTGGCAAACACATCCTCTAAACTGGACATGAAGTTTACCAAACATCAATTTCGCATTTTTCGAAATACGGAAATTAACCATTTTGGTCCCATCCATTGTACCAAATACGCCCTTCGTTGATAAAAAAAAAACTATTTTTAACAAAACAATTATATAATGTTATTGCTATTATGTACCTTCAGACATAGGCCCCTTATTTCCACGAAAAAATTGCAAACTTCCAAATATAAAGTTTCAGTCCCATAAGCCATCGATATGAGAAAATCGTCGGACAAGTTAAGGAAACAGAAAAAAAATAATTTTAACATTAATAATGCTTTACATATACTGGTTTTAATATAAAAAGATAAAAAAAGACACAAAAAGTTACCCCTGCTGAACCCAACATTGTGATATTGGGACTCTGGTTGGAAGAATTCTTGTTGCATGCACTACCCCATGAGAGCCTCTTGTACCATATGTTTCTAACTTTCTTTGATGTCCCCATTTGGGCCCTTAAAATTGTACCAAGTGGGCCTCTTGTTTATAATAAACTATTTTGAACAACACCTTATATAATTCTATTGTGTCATATACTTACATGTACTGTTTTGATATACAGCAAAAAAAGAGACAAAATGTTACCCTTTATGAATCCCACATTGAGACATTTGGGCTTATAGTTGGAATAATAAATGCTGCGTGCACTACTCTGTTAAGGCCTTTTGTACCATATAATATATGATGCTAACTTTCCTAGTTGCTGCAATAATATCATTCCTGTAATAAATTCACAAAGCAAAAAAGGAAAATTTTTCCTATTGAATCCCTCAAATTAGGCCAAGTGGGTCTCTCGTTTGAACAAAAATAATGTAAGTTGTAGCACACGTAGGCCTCTTGTACCACACAAAGAAACAAACCTCAGCCCTAACCAGAAACTGCAGGAATCCCTTTATGTAAAAGTTTTTTTTTAACGTATCCTCTTTTGAGTCAAGTAGGCCCTTGTTTCCACGAAAAAGTTTGATTGCACACCTTTTGATATTGACTTACCATACCACCAAATGTGAAGTTTCAGTCCTTAGAGTTCTTCAAGAAAAAAGTCAGCCAAGTTCAGGTTATAGAAAAATAATAATATAGAAAGGGAACAAAACAATAAGTCTTCCAAACTAAGTTTGGGCGATTTAATAATAACTTACAAATAATGTGTTAGGATACTAACACAAAAGTTGCCCAAACCCCAGCTTGTATTATATTTTCAAAAAAAAAATGATTTACTTATCCCCTTGGGCCACAGAATATCATATGGGCCTCTTTGTTGGAACACTGAACAATTGTCATGTATCTCCTCAACATTTCCCCATTTGAGCCCTTTAAATTTTAGCAAGATGGCTTCTTGTTTATAATAAACTACCATGAAAAATACACAATATTATTCTATTATTGTATTATAATTCAAAGCAAAAAAGAGATAAAGAGATAAAAGTTACCCGTTCTGAACCCCACATTGTGACATTGGGCCTCTGGTTGGAACAATTATTTTGCATTGGCTACCCCATGAGAGCCTCTTGTACAACATAAAAGTTGATGATTCTAACTTTCTTTGATGCTGCAAAAATATCATTACTGTAGGAAATTTGCATAGTAAAATGTGAAAAATTTCCTTTTTGGACTGCTGAAATTCTGCCAAGTGGGCCTCTTATTCGAACAAATATTATTGGTGGACCTGTTGTACCACATAAAACATGATGCGTCTAACTACCCTTAATGTTGTATAAATATCATTATTAAAAAATTCGCATAGCATATTGTAAAAAAAGCCTTTTGAACTCCTTAAAGTCTGTCAAGTGGGCCTCTTGTTGAAACAAAAAATATTGTAGGCTATAGCACATGTGGACCTCTCCGGGAACTGCAGGAATCCCTTTTATGTAAAAAGTTTTAAACGGTTTCCCTACTTGGGACCTTAAAAAGTAACAAAATGGGCTCCTCGTTTGCTAAAAAGGTTGATTTCACACCTAGGAATACTGACCTACCACTCTACATCCCTATGAGAAAATGGTCGGAGAAGTTTAAGGTACAGAAAAAGAAGAATAATAAAAATAATGATTTCGAAATTCTGTGAAAGGATACTAACACAAAAGTCGCCCAAACCTCAGATTGTATTATATTTCAAAAAATGATTTCTTTATCCCTTTGGGTCCCAGAATATCATATGGACCTCTTGTTGGAACACTGAACAATTGTCATGCATCTCCTCAACATGTCACTATTTGAGCCCTTTAATATTTACCAAGAGGGCCTGTTGTTTATAATAAACTACCTTGAAAAATACTCAATATTATTTTATTATTGTATTATATACTAGAAAGGAAAAAATAAACATATAAAAGTTACCCCTTCTGAACCACACATTGTGACATTGGGCCTCTGGTTGAAACAATTATTTTGCATTGGCTACCCCATGAGAACTTCTTGTACAACATAAAAGTTGATGTTTCTAACTTTCTTTGATGCTGCAAAAATATCATTACTGTAAGAAATTTGCATAGTAAAATGTGAAAAATTTCCTTTTTGAACTCCTGAAATTCTGCCATGTGGGCCTCTTGTTGAAACAAAAAATATTGTAGGCTATAGCACATGTGGACCTCTTCGGGAACTGCTGGAATCCCCTTAATGTAAAAAGTTTTGAACGGTTTCCCTATTTGGGCCCTTAAAAAGTACCAAAATGGTCTCCTCGTTTGGTAAAAAAGGTTGATTTCACACCTAGGGATACTGACCTACCACTCTACATCCCTATGAGAAAAGGGTCGGAGAAGTTCAAGGTACAGAAAAAGAAGAATAACAAAAATAATAATTTAGAAATTCTGTGTTAGGATACTAACACAAAAGTCGCTCAAACCTCAGCTTGTATTATATTTAAAAAAAAGATTTCTTTATCCATTTGGACCCCAGAATATCATATGGGCCTCTGGTTGGAACACTGAACAATTGTCATGCATCTCCTCAACATGTCCCTATTTGAGCCCTTTAAAGGAGCAGGTACTTTAAGCCCGATATTTGGCCCAAATTTTAGATTTTGTGAAACAATAATAAGTTGTTGTGAAAATGCTGTTTAATAATAGTCTTTTAATAATTCATTTCTTTTTCTTGTATACTTTTCGTCATTTCGACAAAATTAAAGGGTATATTTGACTAATTTGAGAAGAATTTAACATTTTCGGAAAAAATACTCAATTTTTGGAGGTGTTTTGTTCAAAATAGATATGATCGCACAAAAACATCACAAAAAAATTTTAACCAAACATTTATACTTGATAGACCTCTAATTGTGAAAAGTTTGTGATGTTTTTGTGCGATCTATCGACAAAATAGGTATCAAATATTGCATCAAATTTATCAATTTCTTAGTATTTTCACATTTAAAGCCATTTTCTATGTGTCATGTGAACATTGTAGAACTAATTAAACTAAAAAATCTGTTGGATTTTCTTTTTATATACATTATTCAATACAAAAAATATGAAATAATAGATATTTGCCAATTTTTAATTTCTAGGCAAATTTATGGGTCAAAAATGGGCCTTAACAACCCTTAACTTAAGTTCTTGAAAAAAACAGTTTGATTCTAGTGGAGCAGGAGTTGCTTACCCTTCCGGAGCACTTGAACTCACCCTGGTTTTCAGGGGCGGATGCAGGTTTTTGTGTTAGGGGGACGAAAATGAGGGGGTCTGGGGACTGATTAAGGCCCCCAGCGGGTCCAGGGCAGAGCCCTTGCAGGGGGACAAGGGGGCGAAGCCCCCGGAAGCTGACGGGTTTTCAGTATAATTGAAGCTTTTCCTGGCCGCAAATATAGCCCACTCTCTCTCTCTTTTTTTTTCTAGAGGGGGCGCCACTGGTTTTTGTAGGGTTCGTGTTACTCCAGCTTTAGTTTTCAGTGTAGTGTTGTGAGTTCTATGTTTGTCTTTCGTGTCATTTTGTTGGCCATGGTCTTGTCTGTCTTCCGACTTGCGAGTTCTGTCTGCCCCTTTGGTATCTTCGAATTCCTTTTGATTCTGCCAATTTTTTTATATATATGAAACATAACGTAAAACGTAAATTTTTATATGACAGTTTTATGTCACGAAAACATACAGCATATCTTAGATCATCTTTCACTTTTAATTGTTTTAATTGTGTATTTGGATTTATGTAAAAAAATATATAAAATTCTGCTTGCATGGTCTCGAATGTGGTTTACATTTCATTAACCAAAAATCATTATCTTGCAATTATTGAAAGCCAATGGCGTGTGCAACAGTTTAAAATTCTATTATAATAGGTCACAGAAGGTCACGTTACCCTTAAGAGAAAAATGTTAGTATGTTCTAATACGAATTCAAACACACCCACTCCGAATTTTTTCGTGTTATCCTCGAGTCCGTCTTATTTCTGTTGTTTTGGATTTTGAAGCATATTGACCCAATAATTTCATGATTAGTGTAGGTTTCTGATCCGAATTGTTGCTCTCCGTATTAATTTGGGGGACAAAACTGTCTTGTTTTAAGTTCTGAAGTATATTAGGTTTCGTGGATAGAAAATAAGGCCCTAATGTCCCAATTGTTCGCGATCTTATAAGAAAACCGCTATCCGACATTAAAAGGCAGTTGTCCGCGAAGAAAGTCTATTCTTTTGGCCTTTTAATAGACATACTTTTATACAATAACACATCGAAAAAAGCGAAATAAAACTAAGCATTCTTACATTTGTTCCTCATACAGATTTTAAGCGGTTTGTTTACATCTCTTTTTAGCCTCCTGGGTAAAAAATTACTTATTTTTTCCGCTCCTATACAGATTTCGCCTTAGAGGTTATACCCCCCATGAAACTCTAAGACTTTGGGTTTGGACATGGATAATAAACACTAACATAACAGACACCATTGCCTGTGTAGAAAATGTGCAAATTTCATTTCTATTGGCGATTGATACATGCCTTTGCCACGAGTAAGCGAAGGAACCCAAATTTTTCCGAACGGGAAATTGTGATTCTAACCGACGAAGTTGAATATAAATCCACTCTTTTTAGTCGCCTAAACGGAAAGATAACACTATTGTGGTAATTTTTCATGAACAATCATCTCTAAATGTCTGTATTCGACCAGTTATAAATTTGTTTTTCATGGTCTTAAAGTTAAAATATTCTTAAGACTGCTATTCGGTTGTCCAAGATTTGAGATTAAAATTGAAACTTATCCTAAGTTAAGACATTTTTGATGACACGAATTAAGACTAAGATTAGTCCTAGAATGGTCTTACATGTAGGACATGTCCTAATCCTAAGACGGGCCCTGGATAATAGAGGGAAAGAACTTATTGATATTTGTATAAGCAATCAGATGCGTAATATTAATGGTAGAACAACTGGTGACATTTTTTTCAGTACATTCCTTTATTTAATTGTCAATGAAAAACTATAGACCAGATATTGTTGTTTTCATCAACCCTTTCTGATTGTCATTGTAAAATTTCATTTGAAGTTTTAACCAAATAAACTTAAAAAATTGTGTTAATTTACCAAAAAGCTCCATTTAAGTACAAATGGACTGAAAATTCTGGTATTAAATTTCAAGAAGCATTTGATTTTTCAGAACTAAAATCTGGGTACATTTTCTAATGATATAAATAACTAGAGGCTAAGAAGGCTGAGCCTGTATTGCTCTCATGAGAAGAATAACAATACTAAATTGTTCATTTACATGTCAGTTGTCTCTTGGGACAAAAAAAATAATATCCAAAGATGTTTCAAGTAGCGACATTTGTTGTAAAGTCTTGGGGAAAATTAGCAATGTTTTTGCAACCTTTACAGATACATTGTATATAAATGCTTCCATTGAATTATGCCTTTGGCCGAGCTGTTTCAGCTTTTAAGATTTTTGTAAAAACTGGCCAATAAGAAACAAGAATTACCAATGATAGCCACGTTTGTTTCGGAATTTAGAGGAATGAGCCATCTTTACAAATGATCTTATACAGAGGTTTCCTTCTAATTCCATTTGGCTTGGTAATATCGGAGATTTTTCTTTGAATGAGCCAATCAGAAAAAGAAAGGGGGACTGGGTGGCCGAGTGGTCTAGGTAGTTGATTTAACCTTACCTGTACAGATCACTGTATCCTATCACCTATACGGCGTGAGTTCGCGCCTGGGTTTGTACCATACAAAAACGG
>JAULBM010309786.1:0-14186 GCA_032357055.1 Geukensia granosissima | reverse complement strand
AAGTTCATATTGCATAAGCATTGATAATTTTGATATGCTATGTGTTCATATTTCAGCAGCTGCAGAAGAACCAAAACATCCAAAAAGAATAATTCTTAAAACATCAAGACACGTCTTGGAATCATGTTTAAAGACTGTGTCCAAAATCAAAATATAGCAAAAGAAATATTTTAATTAAAAAGAAAAAAATAGGCAGCCAAATCGAGTGCGCTTTATTTTTTCAGATTTTTTTGTTTGTTATTGTTCAAGTTTTTATTTTAAAAATGAGGCAAAATCATGTAGAAAAGAAGGAATTTTCCTTTTAAATAAGTTTATTTTGCGATTAAAAATGAGGTAGTGAATAATCATCTTTTTGATAAATGTCTTAGAAATAGTGTCTTCGAGACATAATCTGAGGAAACGAGAAGGCACTAGAATTCAAGAAAATATTTAAGGTGTCTTAAGACACCTTAAACAAAATGCATTGTATGATAACATAGTGAAGATAATCAAGACATGTCATAAGAATACTTTAATGAAACTCTTAAAGACATCATGTCTTCAGACATGTCCTCATGACAATCCGTTTACAAAACATGTAAAATTTTGTCAATATGCGTGTAGTACCAATGTATCATACGTTTTCATGACGTCTTAAAATTTATCGTTTTCTTAGATTATGCCTGAAGACATGGTATGTATATGTCAGTAGACACACTTTATTTAAGTCATGTCTTAAAATATGACTCTAGTTTATTGTGCTGTTTTCAGGGCGTATCAAGTTGTCTCAAGACATTGATAAGCTTCACTTTGTAATGACTGAAACTCTTATAAACAAAATTTTAGAACATGTCTCTAAGACAAGATTTATACATGATATGTCAAAAAAAGTCTTATCACATGATATTTTAGTAGATTATGGCAAAACGTGTCGTGATGTTTATAATATATGTCAATATCAATAAGAATTAAGAAGTAATTAAAGAACTTCTGTTGCTATATCTGTATGAAATGCTTTAATATGCAAGCGTTTCTCCATCCATTGGTACTATGTCTTTGAATGTTCATGTTTATGTTCTTCAGGTAATAATTTGGGTTCAAACAATTTTTCAACGATAGATGATCAGAATGATAACAGGAACAGTGAAAGTGCATGTGCTTCTACCAAAAATTATGGCGGTGCGTGGTGGTATCCAGGAAACTGTGGGTATTCTAATTTAAACGGAGAATACCAAAAACGGGGAACAGGTTTACCAGCGGGCAGAGGTATGTTTTGGTATGGATTTCGCGGTTTTGCCTATTCGATGAAAAAAACTAAAATGATGATCAGAAGAGAATGAAATTTCCGGGAATCTGGTTAATAACTTCTAGCATCTATAACGTTTTATTGCAGTTGTAAAGACATGTTTGGAATAAAATTCAATCGTTAGTATTTGAAGTGATGAAGCGAAGTTTGTTTATAGAGGCAGCACCGATTTGCAATTTTTATGTTAATAAATAAATTTTATTTGCCATCCTTCACAGTCTGTTTATCTTTCGTTTCATCTTTTGGCCATGGTCTTGTCTGTTTTCCGACTTAACGATTTCTGTCTGTATCTAAGAATTCCTTTTTTAAAGATATAAAATACTTGTTGTGGTTAATGAAAGAGGAGTAAATGATTTAGCTGCTCCCAATCCATTAAAAAGATTAAAGAATGAAATCACAGATTACGGTTTCGGTACATTCAAGAAGGTCATACTAACATCAGGTCTATAATGAGGCTCATGTTGTTTGTCATGAACTCTTTATCGACACGAACACATTTTAAATTCTAAAACTCTTTATCGACACGAACACATTTTAAATTCTGACATGGTTTAAGACAGACATGACAGGTAGGTATATGGACTGTGGGTAGGAAACTGATCCAACCCCACCATTTTTACACAAATTTTGCGGTTATATTAACAATATGGATTGGTTAACGGCACCCAGCTCAGGCAGCTTTTAAAAATGTAAAAAGAAGTTATATGGGTGAAATTGCCGTCGGTTTTGACATTCAATTGATCCTTTTAAATGCCCTCATTGGCTGTAGTTTAACCGATATTACTATTTTTGTTTAAAGTGGCACTTGGTGCGCCTCCCTCTGATTCTGCACCAATACTTTACCTTCTTCAGTTTTTACATCTCATTTAAAACAAATTATTGTAACAAGATCGAAGCTATAAAGCTAATTGGCTACACACTAAAAATGGCGTTATTGGTTAAAACGCATGTATTGTTGGTTGGTAGTTATTGGACAAAAACTGAGGGACGACTAATAAAATAAACAACCGGTCCAATGTAAGTAGCAACGAAATCCCGTTCTGTCAAAGAAGGTCCGTGCAGTTTGAAAGGTCCACCAAGCATTTAACAATCCTAAGCTGAGCCGAATCAGCAAAAAGAAAAGGTAAAAAGTCTTATTCAGAATATTTTTGTATTGCATTTCTTATGTCGGCAACGATCCGATAAGATTATCTGGTAATTTATCCCATAATGTAATTTTGTGAACAGAGGAGATTTGCACAGTCTCAACCAATCATCAAATTAATGTTCATCTAAAACTCAAGCGTTCATCATTTGATGACGTTTCATCCATATTTGTCTACTCTGTATTCAAAAGCTACAAAGTATTCAATATTTTTGAACAGACGTTGTTTTCTTTATTATCTTTAAATGCTCTCTTTGAATATTAAAAACATTTGTCACTTGATGGTATGCATAGCTACAAGCTGTTGTTGTTGGTATTGCACGTCTAATATTATTCCGACCGCTTAATAAGTTTTACAAAATGATATCATAAGTCTCTTGATGCAAACAAGGGTCTACGCACAGAATACTCAACAGGAATATACTACTTTGTAGCTTTTTAATTGTGTTGTTTCCTAGGTCCACATTGAAACTGGAAAATTAATATCCACTCCGAAAAAATATTATGAACCAGAATAAAACCAAGCAAGATGCAACAAGGTTTTTTTTAAGAAAAAATAACACTTTTCTTATGCAGCTTAGATTGCAGAACTAATCTTAACATAGTTTTCCCGTTGTTTTAAGATTTTCTTCATTTTACCTCTGGGCACCGGAGCGGTCTCCTAGGTTCGACCCACAGAGCTTTCCCAGCGCAAACCCAATATGGCGGATAGGGGAGGCCCTCTCGTTGGGGGGTTGCCAGGTTATAATACAAGACGCCTGGCCGTGGACCATAGTGGATGACGTGTTTGGAAAGTGCCACGCTCCTTGCAGGCAAAAGACCCCTTTTGTAGTTTTCGAAAAAGAGTAGGTTTATGCCGCTACAAAATGCTTATTTCTATGTCCCTATCCATTACTCCATTTTTCCAGTAGCAGTCAAAATCTGTTGCCCTGTTGTGGTCCATCCCACCCATTGTTCGATATTGATAATTGTTGAACTTGTTCTCGTCCTGAATATGCATGAAATATTTGCCACTGAACGTTAAGCAACCAACAATCAACACTCAATCAAATATTATTTTACGTAAACACTTGTTTTTAGGAAAAAACCTGTTTGTTAATATCGCAGCGGGAGCAATTTCAAATATACAGGGAGTTATCGGCCATCTTGGATGTCGATCAATAAAGATTCCAAAGTTGGGAAGTATACTATCCACTGATAATTCATAAGACGGCAGCAATAAATTTGTTCAAAGGTTACTGATAAGAACATTTTCAAAGTTTCAGCAATTGGCTCTAGCCCCAAACTTTCCTGTAATATATAGCAACATTGCTACCTTAACCGCATTCGGACTGTAGATTGCTCAGTTGAGAAGTGACTTCAGGGCATGTGTTTCCCATCAGAATTTTATTGATGAAAGGTTATAATGACAGGAAAGCTACTAAACCAAGGATTTCTCGTGGAAAAAAATTAAGGCATTACTCTGAAAAGTTTTAAATCGCCATCATGATTTGGTTCCATTGAACAACTGACAATGTCGTGATTTACAAAAAGATACCAAACGGACAGAAAGATATCGTTAAATCAGAAGATAGACAGGACCGAGGCAAACATAATGAAAAGAAAGACAAACGACACACAAGGCTGCACAGAAAAGTAAAGCTCGAATAACACGAAAGCTACGCAAACTACAATGCGAATAGGAGCTCCGGATGTCGAAGCAACTCCCGCTCCGCCATGTGGCAACCGTCTTGAGTAGACAAAGCCGGTGTTTGGTCGCAATTGATGTTAGACACAACCGGTATAGGAACGGATTTGTAGTCACAACAGTTGGAAGATGTCCATTGCTATTTGTGAAATGGTTATTTCGTACTGGTCAACCAATTCCTGATGGCGACCAAAAATTAAATAAGCATACTTTTACATTTAATCTTTTGAGCAAAGGAATAGATTTTTCAAATACATAAAAATTGAAATTTTGATAGATCTAAGCTTTTTATTTTCAAGAATATTTGTCAAGATCATAATATTTGTTGCACCTTTTAACTTGAAAATTTATTTATCAAAACCTATCATTAATTTGGAAAAAGGAGTTTTGAAAATAAAGGATTTCCATTAAGAGGACGAAATAATGCGGGTTTCCTGCATATAATGACAATACAAAACATAGAAAGAAATTTTAAATAAAGTTTAAAATTATAAACAATGTATGAGTAATTATAAAACACAGGCAGTTCACTGACAAAAACAATTTTAAAACATGTGCAATTGGAGATACTCAAAGAAAAAACATATTTTGTCTATACACCTATACGTTTGATAGAAAAACGACGTTAAATATGAGAACTAAAAAGAAATAAGTATGTTATACACAAATTTTTGGATGACAGTAATTAACTGTACTGTATTACTGACTAGTTTATGGTGCAACAAATTTCCTCTCTGGCATACAAATCTTCGAAAAAATCAGCACATACATTATTGTTTACGTTGTATTGAAATCTGCTCTTGAGTTGTTTTGGTGGTTTCTGAAATATTTGCTTAAAATAGAAAAGAAAAATGATGAAGTAACTCACTATTAAATGAACCTTCCGAATTGTAGATCGACAGAATGCATCACAGTTTAGTGTTTAAAAAGAATTTGCAGATACAATTGGGGCAGACAGAAATAATTCAGTCAGAAGACAGACAAGACCATGACCAACAAATTAAAAACAAAAGACAAACAGATTACACAAAACACTATATTGACAATTGCAGCTGGAGAAACACGAAACCTGCAAAAAGAGTGATTTCAAGTGCTCCGGAAATGTAAGCAACTGCTGCCAAACTACTCTCTGCAGTCGGATAACCCAGTAATCAAGGGCATTTTTCAGTCATTCATGAAATCCTAAACCATCAGCAAAAAGGTGAAAGTAAAAAAAAAATCCAGAAAAATCGGATTATCAACAAGAAGAAATAAAAAACAAGACCAGAGGCTATCCATTAGCTTGTTTTATCTTACCTGGGTTACAGTCGACGGTAACGTTGACATTGAAACCACTAGATTTACCTTTGGTTCTATTAAAGCAAGATTAATTTTTAAATTAATAACCAACAGTCACAAACTAAGTTTGGTTAGTTGCCATCACTCTTTGTTGATGAGACCATCGAACATAATTCTATCAGGGATCAACGTGGTGACAATTCTATCACAGTTTTGTTTTAACTGAGCAGATAGTTCCAGACGAGGAGATGTTTTTCACATAGTGTCCTATGTTAAATTGAATTCTGCTCTAGTAGCCATCTTGGCGAATGGGTATACTCGGATACACTTCTAAAAGTGACCGAACCGGTAACTTTTTCAATTTACTTTGATTCCAATCGAGCAAGTTCATCCAGACTTTCAATAACTTTCCAGAGAGTCCAATGTTAAACTAAGACTGGCTGAGGCGGCCATCTAGGCTTTAAGGCGGGATAACTTGATACAAGTTTAAAAAGACCATCAGGTTTGTGCAAAGTTTGGGTTACAACAAAGTATTTGATGAATAATTATAAAACGAAATCCTTCTGGTAGTACGGTCTTTGAATTTTACGAGGGTCTTCGTTAGATTAAGGTGAAGATAAAAGGCACAATGAAAGCAGTTCGAAGATTCCATAGGGGCAATCAGAAATCGTTTAGTCGAAAGACAGACGAGACTATGGCCACCAAATTGAAAGGAAAGACAAACATAAAACATACAGCAGTACACTGAAAACTAAAGTTTAATATCGTTTTCTTCAAAGTGCGGCTCATACTACTATAGTTTGGAGTTTTATGTGTAAATATGTCATGTTCCGCCTTGTTCGTGTTCTCGAGATTGCCGTGTCTGGCGACTTTACTCTCTTGTCTGGCCCTCGTTGATTCGCTTCCTTACTTACAGAACACATGTAGATTAACACAAACTGTGAGTTGCCAAGTGAACACGATGGAAGTCTCGTGGACAATCATACCATATCTGAGGTTTACATGTCCAATGTGCGTGCCTGTTCTAATTCAGGAATGGAAATCATATGATTGTCTTTGTGTTATACATTTTGTAACTTGTATATTTTTGATAATATTCAGGTAGAAGTAGTATAATTTTACACATAGCATTTTTTATTTGGAGCGACTGAAGCTTTTTCCAAGGAGTGGCCTTTTAAAAGACCTCTGATCATGAAGAGCTCTAGATTTATATTCCCACTGTTTTTTCGTGGTTGAATTGCAGTCTCTTTGTCATTTAAGAAGTCTAAAAAGTTTAAATAAGTTATTGCCGTATATTTCGTTTGGCGTTAGACGAAAAGGGTATTGTTCTTGTCGATAAAGACGTATTCATAAGTTATTTATATATTTGTAGTCAAGTAAAGGTATTTGTTTGTCATATTGTCTCCTTGATGTTTTTTATTTGATTATGATTTTGCTTACCTATCAAATTTTCAAAGTTGAATTTACAATAAAGCAACAAAGAGACTGAAAATTCTACATGACTGGAATCTCAAAACTTACAATAATTAAAAACAAAATATATTATTTGTTGCATGATTTTCGCTCAATCAGGTAAAACAAAAAATTTTTGATGAAAAGTTAATATGTCAGGTTTTTTGTTATCAGTCTGTTTTGATCTTGTCACCAGTCTCGTTTGCTTTTGTCACCAGTCTTGTTTGATTGTGTCACTCGTGCTTACAGCAAAAGCGCTAAACAGTGGTCCCCCACCGAGGGCGGCCGGGGTATAGAAATAGGTCGTTGGGTTTCTCCGCCTGCAGGTAGAACCCCTACTAAAGGGGCTTCCGTTAGTTCGAGCTGGATGTATAAATACTCGAACTCCCCTTCTCGAACGTTGTGCCGGGGTTAAACTAGGCACCAGGTATCTCCGTCCTGGAGGCACTAATCCTCTAAAAGGGCCGTTCCTGCTTGTGGGGGATGTATAAATTCACAATCTGTCAAGAGGAAGACGCTTAAGACGCCCCGTGTGTATGAAATGCAACGTATTAAGCACGTTAAAGACCCCTTGTAACAGCTCATTTTGAGTGGTCAGAAGGCGGCCATTTACAAGGCTAAATTTTCCGCCCCTATCCTACACGCAATTTTTCCAGTGGCAGTCTAAAAGTCCGTCCCTTACTGGGCCCTTGCTTACAGTCTACATATTGATTTATTGTTAAACTTGTTTTCGTCCTGAATATTCATGAAATATTCGCCAGTGGACGTTAAACAACAATCAATCAATCAAACCAAACAGCGGTCAACGTTTGTAACCCAGCTTAAAACCACTGTCCCAAGCCGTTTTTTTTTACCGGATATGCAGTTTTTCCGTGTGGAACTTTAGGAAACCGAAAAATTTTAATATAAAAATGTATTTTATGTTACCACCCTTTTCGGATTTTCGCGTTACAAAACAAATACTTGCGAGGTCATAATATAGTGCTGACGTTATTTGAATCAACTAAAGAAAAAACAGCATTTTTTCTACTACATCGTTCGTTCAGTATATCTGTAATTTACGTCAATTTCATCTCTTTATGTTTTAACTAAACAACTATCATTTCCCGTAAAAAAACCTTGATAGGGCTTGAGGTAGTTTTGCAACTAACCAAAGATATAGCGTGTCACCACTGTTAGGTGTTTGACTATGACAAATAAAACTTACAGTTATGCCCAACCACAGTAGAAGCCGGAACCTTGGATGAAGCACCAACTGAGAATACAATATACGCCGGTACATGGTGTATCTGTGAAAACAATTACAGGTCATAAGCATGTGAATGCTCACCAAAAGATTTATTCAATTGACCGAATAAACTTTAAAGTGGAAAAAATTGCAGACAAAATATTCTTCTTCTTGATCTATTTCTATCGTATACTTGCTAAGTTCAGGGCCAAACTGTTACCATACATTATGATTAAGCGAACACATTACTTTCACTAAATTGCATAAAAAGTTAACAATAAGCCGTTCAAAAGTCATTATAATATACAATTAAATCGAAGATTTTAACCTGAAAATGTACTTGTATTAGAAAGTTTTTGTTAAGCGATATCAAGTCAAGTCTAGTGAAGCTAGTGGTTAATTTACGCTATTATACAGCTGTATTTCGAGTTATGGTTGTAGGTTCGTATCCTCGCCAAATGTGTCAAAATGGTGCAACTTTGCGGCTTCTTACAAATGTACAATTTCATTTATAAATCGCTGATCTTGAACAAAACATATTTAAACGTACATCAGATATTGATGAAATTCGAAGCTGCAGAAGGCATGTTTTAAAGATAATCTTTGGTTCTTGCTATTGATAAATGCAGGTCTTCTTATCATGTACAAACATGGGAAATTTGATACTGCTGGGCACGTGTTTTAAAGAGTAAACTCTCATCAGCAGCATTTAAACCAAAACATACACAAACTAAGATCCACACATAATAAACAGAAGTAATCGTATTCAAAACAAACCGAAATAGGGAGCAAAATCCAGCGAAAAGGATATCTAGTAAAAACTTTGCCCTCGCGAGAAATTTAATGGTTGAACTATCAATATGGTATAACATACTATTATCAATGTTTTAACAAAATAAGATTTTGTTTCTCTAATACTTTATATACTTCAGTGTTTAAGCCGTTTTAGATAAAAACCTTCCTAGACAATACTTGTTTTGCTTGTTATTCCAGTTAAGCGTTCCTTAAAGTGGCGCTATCAGAAGTTAGCAATATAGAACTTTTATAAATAAACAATTGCCATAGATCATAACAACATAAATTCGCTTAAAGTTTGATCCCTTTTCCTTCATTTTTACAGTGTCAAAATTTTGTCTGAACTTCTCTCTCTTTTTTCCGAGTTTGACATTAGTTTTAAAGAATTGAGTTTGTGTTATTTCCTTATAAAAGAACACATTTGGTCCTCATATTACCTTAATATGATCAATTAGATTTTATTAAAATTTTTGTGTAATCTCTTAATTTCGACTACTTGAACTTTTCCACAGAAAAAGTAATATTTTGTTTTGTAACTAACAAGCTAGGTTCTTTTATAAATTACAAAAAACTTCTTAGTTGGAATGCACTGATAGCAAACAAATTATCCTACCAAAGAGGAATAAAAAGTTAATGATTTTATTGTATTTTATCCATATGGTGATGAAAGCTTTTAGGAAGTATTTTCTAGAATTTTCATAAATTTTATATAAGCCGTTTCGTATGATAATACTCGCTAAAAATAAAGATTTCATAAAAACTTTTCCAATAGCTTTTAAGAATATGTTTACATTTTTGACAGAAATAGGGTTTGCAGGGCAAAATATAAAACGGATGAAACAACAGGCGACAGTTATGGCAGACTTTCTTAAGAGTAAAATGGAAGACTAGAATTGAAAGAAAAAATTATTTTGGAAACTGTTCAAGTCAGTTGTCTTGAGTAATTCATTTACACTGACTTTTCTATAGATTCGCGATATGTTGGTTTTGTCAAAGTCCATTTAACAACAGTATGCTAAAATTTGTGTTACTGTCTAAAAAATATATATGCGAAGTCAATAAAAGAGAAAACTAATAAGTTTTTAATTGTAACTCTTTGTAACATTAGCTTTGAATCTTCCATGGTATATTCAAATGTTTTCCTAAAATATAATGTTTTTACAAGGAAATTTTTTTTAGTTTCGCGATTACTTCTATATTTCTCAAATGTAAAATGTCAGAATTTCAGTGCGCTTTTATGAAATAAGTCCCCTTCGTGAAATTAAAAAAAATTACTAGGGGGTATAAGGGTATTTTCGTGCAACGCTTTCGCCGTGATATATTGTGTGTGTGTTGTCGTGCTAGAGGTGCAATATAGGTATAAAGCGTGTTTTGTGTAAATCGATCAAAATATAACGTGAAAGCCAAATTCTAATTTTTTGTTCCTCGTGAAATTACAATTTATTCCTTGTACGTCCGTGCGTGGTACCCCCTTGTACAAACCTAATTACCTTTATTCGATTGAGGCCCTGATTAGTGCCTGTAATTAATAAGCACTTACTTTCACAACGTGTCCCATAATATCCTGCTGGACAGGAACAGCTGTATGAACTTCCGGCAATACTGCAGGTTCCCATGTTATAGCAGGGAGACGAAGAACAGGGTGTTGCTAAAAAATATTACAAAACGTCTTTATATAATATAGTTATGTAAGTTTAATGTTTGTTGTTTAAAAAGAACCTTTTAGGCACAAACCATTTGACTTTACAGGGTGGGAATGAAATAGAAAAAAATGTCGTTTCTGAAAATTGGCGAAAAATAAAGTTCGTATATTAAAAATATAATTGCACCCTTCCCCCCAAAAACTAAACCTAAGTAATAGTAAGAAACTTTATTAATCAGAAACTTGACTGTCGAGTTAAATATTACAATCTGTCGGAGGTAAACCCAAATGTTTTTATTTTACAGAAGCAATTAAAAATGGAAAAAGAAATTCAAGAAATCAGCATTTTTAAAACTGTGTAAGTGTCCACAGCCACTGTTTTCTACATTTCTTCAATTTAGTGCAAAATAACCGGCATTTGTCATCAGTTTTCAGTACAGTTAATTCAGTTAAGAAAAAGAAGTTCGAATATACCAAAGGGGCAGACATAAATCGTTAAGTCGGAAGACAGACAATACCATGGCCAACAAAATGAAACGAAAGACAAACCTAGAACAGATAAAACTACACTGAAAATTAAAGCTGGAGTAACACAAACCCTACAAAAACCAGGGAGAGTTCAGGTGCTCCGGAAGGATAAGCAACACCTGCTTCACTAGTGGAACCCGTCGTGTTACTCAGTAGTCAAAGCCGGTGTATAGTCACAATCGATGTTAGTCACAACCGGTATAGGAACGGATTTGTATTCATGACAGTCGGAAGATATCCATTGTCATCTGTGAATTGGCTATTTCGTACCGGTCAACCAAATCATGATGGTGATCGATAAACTTCCGGAGTGATGACACTAATCTTTCATTTAACAAATAATATTACCAGATCATGAATAATTAAACTCTATTTTCTTTTACAAATTAATACAAGTAGAATAAGCATACATACATAAAAGGTCTTCGTCTTTTCAATAGCAATAAATATGATAAGCTTCTTAACTGCCAAACATGCAACTGGTTAAAATGTAAAAAAATATATAGTTATATGCTTTTGTTTTTAATGTCTTCATTTTTTCCGGAGAAGTGCTCACATGAGTTCGTGCTTAAAACAAATTCAAATTAAGGATTATTGTAATGTTGATTTGTAGACGTCCCATCAATGGTTCAAGTACGAGATACTATGGATAAGTGTGAGATCCTTGAATTAAACCACCACTCGCACATCGGGCTCATGAATTATTTTCAACAAACCCACACTTACAAAGACAATTTTTCAATTTTTAAAGGCTGGCTATACAATGGGAATCTTCAAGAAAATAACAGAATTGATTTTGCAGCATTTGCAACCGATGAATTGCACTGTGTGCAAAATAGCTCTTGCACCCAACAACGCATCTCAGAATGTTGAAAAGTTTGTTAATCTTAGTCAAATTAATGACACAGGCAAAACTCTGAGTAAATAAAACATGATTTCATGCAGTTACATTACAGGAATAAGAATCAAACATGAGGCAATAATTCTGCGATCGCGAACACTTTTGTAAATGAGAAAACTCGATTTAATATTGTTAAGTTTTTAATTTGGGTTCTTCCATCAGACTATACTGGTAATACCTGAAATTTCACCTGTAACTGCCCGATAATCATATAAGTACATAGTGCACCTAGAAATTAATTTCATGTTTCTGTAAGTACAATTTAATACAATGAGGGTGTGAAAGCCTAGGAGACTGCACCAAATCTCGCTTTCAAATCTAAAGGGTTTCACAAGACCTTCAAGAAGGAGGAATTTCTCTTCTGGTTACGAGATCGAAATTTCTCTGAATAAAAACTTAAGTATAAATGTTAAAGAACAATCAAAATATACTAAAATGCAAATACAAATAGCAATAAAAGTTAAAATATAAAAAAGTGGCATGGAGACAGACCTGCAACGTGCGGCGGGATTACTTGATTTTGTTTAATCTAAATCCTTTTCTTTTCGTCATAGTCAAAATAAAATAATAAAACAGTTGAATACAACAGCAAAATTCAAAACTGACAGCATATCATTTAGTTTCACAAAAAGTTCCTGCAACAATAATGAAATTTAAAAAAAAATGTAAATTCATGTTTAGTTTGCTAGTCTTCAAGAACCTGACCAATAAAATAATTGTGAATCTAAGTGCCAATTTAAATAATCCGTAGATTATAATGGATAAGATTTACCTTGTCTAAATAGAATTCTGTAATTGCAACTGAAGTATTCAAAAGAATTTAACATTCGCTACAGTCAAACCTGTATATAAAAGTCACACACGGATCAAGAAAAACTGACCCTAGAAGGGAGGAGATATTGTTATCCTGGAAAAAAATAAAATATTGCTTGATTGAATGTTGTTTAACGCCCAGTGGCTAATATTCATGCATATTTGGGATGAGATTCATTTATAATAATGAACTAACCCTGCTTTGTACTAGAACTACACGCTGAGCCGGATTTTTAACGTTGTATCTCACGACAGAACAAGTCCACTGGAAGACATATTACTTTACCCGGACAAATGATTTTGCCATTTGTCTTTTCTATTTTTCCTGAATGCTGTGTGCTTAGCTGATAATAAGCAACAGATGTCAATTTTAACATATTTGGTTTGACCCGACTTGGGATCGAACCTACGACCATCAGCACACGAGACGAGAATGCTAACCATACAGAGGCGTTTCAAAATAATTTATTTCAAAAGAAGATATTCAATGTGACCTGTATTTTACAGAAAAGAGGAGACCGTTATGGCAGGATTGTATCTATTTTGCTAATAATTTGTAAGCAATTTAACATTGTATAACATTCGTTAAAGGGATTATGTATTTTAGACCAAGTAAGGTTTTGCCGGCCACCTTGTAAATCTAAAGAAAAAACATCGACGCCTCAAAAATAAATGATTATATTTCACTGTTATGCCATAGCTACATAAAACTTAGTCCTATGTAACAGTTATATTAGTTTTTGGAGGGATATTTGCTAAAATATAAGTCGAAGGGCGAAATTTTCCCGAGACGAATGACCATTTTTCGTTTAAACGAATTAATTAATGGTTTAGGTTTTACAATCGTCTGTGTAAAGTGGTACTTTTTTGAAAATACAACGGAGGAAATTCCGCGCAAGTTTTTTGTGAAAAATTTGACGTTATTCAACCAACCATAAACCACTATTTTTACATAAGGTAGAATTAATGCAAAAGGTCAAAAAGATTATTTTGCAAAATGAACGATCCAAACTATCAAAAAATGTCGGTAACCTGTATTTATATTCATGTTATTGAAATAATAAAGCGAGATAGGACAAAGTTTAAAATGATTGTTACTGAACTTTTTATCGCTATCTGATACGACTGCATATACACAGGACATTTTGATAATTTTAATAATTGTAGAATAATTGCTCTCCAACTTTTATAATAAACGTTATACAGTCATTCTCCAAAAATGTGAATTTCGTAACTGGAGTACATCTCTATTAATTTTTTTTAAATTTTATTGATTACATGCTTTTTCGTGCTTTTTCAACAAATTAAGATTGTTTTCACCAAAATATGCATGAAAATGTGTGTGTTCTGTTACAGAATACAAAATTACTAATGTTAAAGAAATATGGAAAATTTAGGTATGCTATATGTACATTTCAAGGAGTAACCTCTCA
>JAULBM010309775.1:0-14186 GCA_032357055.1 Geukensia granosissima | reverse complement strand
GTTGAAACACACGTCCGCCAAACATTACAAAAATGTTGTCAATCAAGAAATCTAGCATTCCGCAAATGTCATCTTCTTGTAAGTCATTGACATTAACAATGAAAATTTACAACACGAATGGTGTAAAAGTTATCTGCCCTACGGAATATAGCACCCTGTGCAAAGTTTATATGTTAGATGAAAAATAAAAATAAGTTACATGCCGAAACCTAAAGCACTTTACAGAACATCGAATTTACGTGGCCTTGATATTATGCCAACTAGACCTTTAAACCAAACATTCTTCCTGTCATATACATGCACATTTGGAAATTGAGAGATAAATACATGAAATACAAATTATTAGTCTAAGGTGCATTATGTTTGATATGTATTTTGTGGAAATAAAGCTTAAAAATTTTATCATAAGCTAATACATTATAATTGATTTTCTGTTCACGATTAAATCTAATTGTCAAATCAAAGGTTTGTAAAGATCAGTTTTAAAAACATTAACTATGGTAATGGAAAACGCAAGGCCCCACGTTTTTTCATACATAGAGAGTATCATCAATGTCTTGAGACATCTTGACACGTCTTTAAAACGTCTTTAAGTATCGTATTATATTCAAGTGTCTTGAAGACACATAAAATATTTCAAGAATCGTTTTCTTATTTTATGTCTCGAAGAAATTTGTCCTGAGACTCATATACTATGTATTAAGACATTTAGTTTGTCTAAAAACACAGTATCTTTAAGTTTTTTCTAAACGTCACAAGATATTTCAAGACAGTGATGATCATTCACTGTGTATTTAAAATCACGATTTAACAAAAATCAGGATGAAGAAAAATTCTGCTCCGTTGAGATGAAAGTCAATATCTACGGATCATCGTATTGTACAGCTGTTTCGTTTCTAAGAAATATGCACATAGTGAATACTCATCAATGTCTTTATACATCTTGACACGTCCTGAAAACATCAATACACGTCTTTAGACATACTTAAAATCATATCTTATAGATAACATCTCTTAAGGCAAGTCTTTAAGACATCGTGTCTTCATGACGTGCTCTAAAATTTTGTATAAATGCGGTTTATTGCAAATGTATAATATTTCTTAACACCTAAAATATTTACCAGATCGTTTCCCAGATTATGTCTCGAAGATATTTGTCTTGAGACACATATATTATGTCTCTAGACATGCTGTATGCTGTATGGAAGGCCTGGTATTTATACATGTATGTCTTGAAACATGATGTCTGTAAGACATGTCTTTTAGCATGTCTCAAAACGTCTCAAGATGTGTCAAGTTATTGAAGGTCATTTACTATGTATATATTTAACAATCACAACTTTAACCAAAATCGGGATGTAGAAAAATTATACTCCTTTGTGGTGAAAGCCAACATTTATGGGTCATGGGATTGTACATGCGTTTCTAAGATATTTGCAAGTTATAAATAAATTTTGGCCTATCACATTTTCTTTGAATCCATTAATGTAATACTCTCTGTCGTCACTGCACTCTTTATCGTGTTATGGCTGAACAATGACCAAGAATTTCTTGTAAAGGACCAGTCTTTTCTTAAATCAATGACAAAGAAATCTTTGAAAAAGAACAGTCATTTTATGTAAAACAATAACCAAGGAGTTTTTATCAAGGACCTATCTTTTCTTTAAACAATGACAAAGAAATCTTTGAAAAGGGACAGTCTTTCATGTAAAACAATAACCAAGGAGTTCTTGTAAAGGACAAGTCTTTTCCTAAAACAATGACAAAGAAATCTTTGAAAAGGAACAGTCTTTTATGTAAAACAATAACCAAGGAGTCTTTGTAAAGAACTGCATTTTATTAAAAAACAATGAGCAAGGAAACTTTGTAAAGGAACAATCATTTATTAAAAATAATGACCAAGAGACTTTGTGAAGGAACATTCTATTATTGGAAATAATGACCAAGGAGTCTTTGTAAAGGAACAGTTTGTTATTTAAAACAATGACCAAGGAGTCTTTTTAAGGAAACTGCATTTTATTTAAAACAATGACTACTGAGTCTTTGCAAAAACGGTCTTTATTTAAAATAATTACTAAGAGTCTTTGTAAAGGAACAGTCTTTTATGTAAAACAATGACATTGAGTCTTTGTAAAAGAACTGTCTTTTGATTTAAATGAGAGGTGCTTTCTTTAAGTCCAGTGTAGAATACACTTGCGTGAGATCAAGTTATTCAAAATTAATTCCGTTGGATAAAGCTCGGATGTGTAGTAAGAATTCTGAATTATTAACGGGAAAGCATCCCAATACTATTTTTGTTATAATTTGAAATATGAAAAAAGGAAAAAAATACAAAGATAGAAAAGGTTTGTAATGATTAATTGCGGGGGGTGCATGGAAGACTTACCAAGCCCTCGGACTAAATCAATATACTGTTTATGTCATGGCTAATGTACCAAATCCAGTGTAGAATACCCATGCGAGAGATCTAAAGTGCATAGTCCAAAAGAGACAAGACAAATTTGAAACAAACTAAAAGATAAAACGTAAACAAAATGAACAAAAGATTGGAATCCACGAACTCCTTTACAAAACAGAAGTGGAATCAGGTGCTCAAAAAAGGTAAGCGTCCCCTTTCTTTTGCGCAACACCCGTCGTGGTTTTCTTTATGTCAAAATCGGTGTCAAATCAGGACATCAAAAATTTAACTCTTTAAATCCGCCAACTAATAACTTTCAATTGCTTTCTGCAACTTTAAACCTGTAGTGGCTTTCTTACTCAACTAGTCCGTTTTGATGGGTATATCTGTTTGCCTTTTTGGCAGGATGCAAAAAGCAGTATCATGTTTTCAATCTCTTACAACTGTGTCAGTTATCCTGAAAAAATAAACTGTTATCCGGTCTAGCTTGACAGTATAAAAATATTAGGGTAAAAATTATGGTAAAACTGTGCTTTTGATAATTAAAAAAAAACGCATTTCATAGTTAATGATTATCAATGTCTTGAGACGTCTTGACACGTCTTGGAAACATCAAGGAGCTAGATGCTTACACAGTCAATGATCATCAGTGTCTTGAGACATTTTGACACGTCTTGAAAACTTCAAGACACATCTTGAGACACACTTAAAGAAATTTCCTATAGACATCATTTTTTAAGACTTGTCTTCAAGATATTCGTGTCAAGTCAGGACCATTGCGGTTACCAACTTTCCGGTGGTGTGATACCTATTTTGCCGTATGTCTTATGGACTTTGATTTGTTCGGTAATTGTGTTATATACTTTATTCATGACATGTTTTTTAAAATTGTGTATATATGCGTTTCAGTACCTATGTATAATGTTGTTTTTCAAGTGTCTTGAAGACATGTAAAATATTCGCAAAATGTCTTGGAGCTTATCATTTCCTCAGATTATGTATGTCTCGAAGGCATTTGTCTTATCTAAAGACACGCTATATGTCTTAACACATGATATGCATTTGTCTTAAATCACGTTTTTCTATAAGGCATGTCTTTAAGTATGTCTCGTGACGTTTCCAAGAAGCCTCTAGGTGTCTCAAATTTTGATGATCATTTACTATGTTTGACCATTTTTTGCCACTGCGACAAAGATATTATTGCTTAACTTTTTTTATTTAATAGTATAACATATCAACCAAGGGAAAACACACCATGGGAATCCCATAATGTGTGTTAAAATGTTTCGGCTGGTTCGGTCAAAATTTTGGATCTTTACAGGGGCAATTCAAAGGTTACCAAACTATGGTCCCCAAGTTTTTGTAAAATCTTAGTTTTTTTCCCCTTTTGGACCAGAGATATGTAAATGCGCATACCTTTTTGGAAATAAAATCGGTGTTTTTGCCTAAACTCTTTGCTCTCGCATTGCTATCTGGATATCTATTAGTGATTTTATTGTTATGAAATCTTGTGTTAAGTGGCTTTATTTAGCGTTGAAAACCCAATGTAACACACAGCAGTAGGTGCATAAAACTTTTATCACTGGTTATGTAAGATTTTTCGATCTTGAAAACCCGGTAGTCAAAACAAACAATGTGCTGTAAAAATGTCTTACTGCCAAATGAGAAAAGTGATTAATGTATTTATTGGCCTTAATAAAGTGCTTGACGGTTATTTCCCAGATCACAGGAATGGTTGATGTCATGTTTTCATTATAGATTTTTATACGAAAGAAACAGCTGGTTAGCTAAACTTAATCTTATATTTTTTACTAATCGAGGCATATATACAAAAATACATTTTTCCTTAATTTTTCCCAAATGGAAAAACATTTGATGTGAAGAATCTATGGAAAGTCCAATATAACGTTACATCATTTCCTCCCGAACGGACAAAAAACATGGTCGCCATGGAATATTGTTTCTAATTGGCTAATACATTTAAAAAATCTTCTACTCTGAAACTGCTAGGCAAAACGATTAATATTTGATTTGGAACATCTTTGGAAGGTGCGGTTTAAAGTTTCCTCATTTCATCCCTATCGAACAACACACAGGGCCGCTGTGCACGGACGATTCTTGCTTCCGATTTGACAATACATTAAAATATTTCCTCTGAAACCGCTTGACCAAATTAATTAATATTTGATGTGGAACATCTATGGCATGTCTTAAGATAAAGGACATGTATCAAGACATATGTCTTTTTCGAGACTTATTCTGAGAAAACGATAAGTTTTAAGAGTCTTGAAAATATTTTTAGGTGTCTTCAAGATAGTAAAACGAAGCCAAATTTCTCATTTCAATTGCATTTTCTTAGAAAGGTTCAGTACTACCCAAAACTTAGTAAATGATTTTTAATGTCTTGAGACATCCTGACAAGTCTTAAGACATCAATTTTGCAAGGCAATCTTGAAACAAACTTAAAGACATCGATTCTTCAAGACATTAACTTAAAATTGTATATATGCGTTTAAGGGCCTATGTATCATATTGTTTTAAGCGTCTTGAAAAAACCTGAAAATATTATCAAGCATCTTGGAACATCGATTTCCCAAATAAATTCTCGAAGACATTTGTCTAGAAACACATATCCTATGTCTTAAGGCATGCTATATGTCTGAAGACATGGTATCTCCATGTCTTAAGACACCATTTCTTAATTATACAGTCCGCCAAAAGTTAAGCATCACCTTGGTTTTGATAATATTTATTTTTTTGGACACACAATAAATGGATTAGACGTTTAATTTGCTGGTAAACCTTTTTTGCTTTATTTAATATGAATCAACGACCTTTATTAAATCAGTGATCCGAATTGGCAAAGGACATTAGGGTACATATTGACCAAATCAAAAAAAGGCGAAAAATAAACAACACAAAAGACGATTTTAAGTTTAACTTTGAGATCTTTTTTACATTCTTTTCAAAATGATACAAGTATAAACTTTATTCGGATAAATTATGAGGTCATAAACTGTCATTTAACGATGAGATCTTTAATATCTGGTATAACATCCGCGCTTCCGGTATAAATGTTCAACACGCTTCCTCATTCCCCTGACCAAACGTCAAACTGGAAACTTCTGCCATTCGGCGATAAGAGCGACGCGTAATTCATTCAGGTTTTATTATTTCGGTTGTCGCTGATTGATTTTACGACCCATACATGTTCGATCAAGCTCATGTCCGGTGACATGGAGGGCCATGGAAATGTTTCAATGGACTCTGCTTCAATGAAGTCCCTTACAATCCGAGCTAGATGTGGCCAAGCGTTGTCATTTTAGAACACTGGTCTGTCTGCAAGTGCATGATACTTAAAAGAATCATGCACTTGCAGACTGACCAGTGTTCTAAAATGGCAAAACATGGCTGTCCAAGATGTCATCTCGGTATTTCTGGCCATTCATACCGTCAATAACCTGTAACGGAAGCTTACAGTCATTTCGTAGGTTCCACTGACAATGAAGTCTAGACCACTGAAGGCGTGCCCGGTGGTGTCTACGAGTTAATTCTGGGCGTTTCACTGGTCTACGAGCACGCAAACGAAAACTAAACAGCCTGCGAACAACAGTTCTTACACTTATGCGACCACCAATCGGCCACATACCTCTCATCTGCATTGCCGTTGAAAATAGCTGTAATCTGGCTTGACGATTAAGGTAACGGTCTTCTCTAGGGGTTATTTTACGGGGTCGACCGGATCTTGGGCGGTCTTCGACGGTTCCTGAGTGTCTATGGCGTGCTAAAAGACTGCAAATCACTGAATTGTTCACTTCAAAATTTGCTGCTATTCGGCGATTACTTATGCCGGCGCTGTTCATGCCAGCGTTCGGCGATACTCATCTTTTGTCTTACTATTTCAAAAACCTTTTTCAAATAACCATTAAAGAAAGATGTACGTGTAATCAGTCAATTACATGTGTTGAATTTTAAAGCATAATTTGGGCGAAACAGGTTTTTGAAACTTGATTTAAATGTTCAATGATTTTAGATTGACACCTTACCTGTATTTTTCATAAAGGTAATGATGGTCAATTTCATGTACATTTCTTAAATGTTTCCAAATTGCCTTATAAGAAAAATAAATTGGAAAATACTTTGGTGATGCGAAATTTTGGCGGACTGTATCTAAAAACGTGTCAAGATGTCTCAAAATATTGATGATCATTCGCTATGTATTTTCAAAATCCATTGCATAAACTGTGCTTTAAACAAGGCTACCAAGTTAAGAGAATATCTACAATTTTAATAGTATAGTTCTCATAATTATTATTTTTTGCGAATGATTTCACAAAATTACTTATGACTTACGCTGTCGTCAATAAGCGAGCGAAGCGAGCTCTTTATGGTAGGAATGTGGTAAAAATGAATGATTGCATCACACTATAATGATGCCAAAAAACGTTCGTCAACATGGCGGAATCTCGCGAGATTACAAACAAAATCAACAATGTTGTCGGAATGGACAAGACCCTGACGCGGACGGCACAGCTCGCTTTCTTAAGGTTGCACCTTTCTCATATTAACAAGTATTTTAAAACTACCTCGTTTTATAAAAACACTTAAGATTTTTTTATTAAATGATAATGATGTAAAATATACAACAACGAATGCTCGAAAGATTGTATTTGTGTAGAATCGCCATTTATGTTTTTTCTACAGTTAAGTGTAAAATACTTTTATTAAAATGAAAGAAATATAAGTTGAGAGTTGTACTTAAGTATTGAAAATCTACATTATTGTACGCGGTCATTTAGTATACGAGTTCATGTATCAATTTGTAATATCCTGATAAACTGCTGAGGCCATGATAACTATATATGTACCAACCGTTAAACATTCTGACATAATAACTCTTGAAATCAGTAATTCTTTAAGCATTCAATTGAAAAAGATCAAAATTAATCTGTATTAATTAGATGCTTACATTAGTTTTATAAAAATGATTGATACAAACGTACCGAAGATTTATAAGAGTTATATTTCTTAACTTAGGGCTATCCAAAAACTAAACAAATAACCCGATCAATCAAACAATGTCATTGTCAGCATATGAGGGAAAACCTCAAAGGTTTGAGGAAAATCCAGACCTGCCGTTAAGGTCATCTCTTTGAAACGGTCTCACTAAAATAACTGAAAACCATTAGGACAGTTTTTATTCTCCATGGTTTGAATCTTTTCTTTTATGGAGGCGATCAACCGTACAAAGGTGACCTCTAAAACATGTTTGTTGTATAATTGAATATGTTTATAGTACATCTGCACTTTTAATATGTAGCCGATTGTGCTTCAAAATATTTTTTTTTTTTTAAATTGTTTTGGAACTTAAACCTGTTAAACAGATATAAATATTTAATTTGATTGGCCTAATCAATACATTTATCATAGTAAAATATTTAAAAGTTGGAATACTTCCTCGTTATATACTTCAAATATATGACATATTACTCACAATCAATCGACTTACGATTCAATTGCCCCTCTACAGAGGTTTGTATCTATGCATATTCATATATTATTTCTAATAACATGTAAGCAATTACTATACGTCATGAGATGAGCTGTCAGACGTATGTGACAGGTGATCTTTTCATTTTTACAGGTTATTGTTTGGTGGGAAATACACATGATCTGAGACTAAGGTAAGCTTTGTTAAGTTAATATTTAATTGTTTCACGTACGCTTAAGGCGTTTAACTGAATGAGAGTGAAAAACTCAACTTGTCGGCTAGACTGTTATTGCTGAGGTTCAACTGTCTTGTTAGCTGATGTCCGGTTAGCTACTGGACTGTCCAGTCCATCAGTGGCAGTTTTCGTTCCATGCGGTTAAAGAATGACTGCAGCTAATTTACAGATTAAAAAAATAATAAAAACGTTGGGAAGTGGCGCTAGCTTTCTTCTTTAAAGAATTCAGCATCATCAGATTCGCGAAGTATTTAAGTAGAATATTGTTGAAAAAAGAAAAGTCAACAAGGTCCTGGAATGAAAAGAACAAAAAAAAAACGGCAAGCGAAGTGCCAGCTATAGAGGGTGTTAATACTGACTGTTGTGTTACAATTGGTCATGGCCGCCACGCCTATCATTTTTGGACAAGTAAATAAGTTCATCGGACTTTTTTTCCAAGTTTCGGTTCCTTTCTTTTGTTTCAATGGCACTAGGTTCATTAAAAAATGGACAATCGTGTGATGTTGTGGGATTTCGTACGTTAATTTTTTTAAATCGACAAATAAATACTCCAACCCTATTATAAAATTTAACCAGCCCCCAAAAACTTCATGCTGAACGTAGGAAAAAGGTCACTTTATTTACACGGTTTGTTATTAATAAGGGGCGGTTTAGGGTCTTCCAGTGATGTTGGATCTTGTTTAGACCTTTCTAGTACGTAGATTATATAGCTTAATGTCCTTGACATTTATAACATATCAGCTCTTTTTACAACATTTACCACTAGTTTTGATATTATGTTTTAGCTTTTAGTGATGAAGGGTGAGCTGTTTTATCTGTTTACTTATTTTGTCTGATTCAATAAATAAAAAAGAAGGAAACCGCATTGAAAAGAATCCACAATTCTACATCAAAATATAGAAAAGGGGATATGTGGTATGATTTCCTCTTAGACAACCATCCAAAACGTGTAAATTACAATTATCTAGAGGTTGCCCTAAGGCCTTCAATAATGGACACATATTCACACCCTACGGCAAGCTGTCAAATGCATCAAAAATAAAAAAGGCCATGGTAAACAAAGGCATAAATGTGTGAATAAAACTGAGCTTTTATGAATCACAGCGAGCTTGCAATACTTTGAATGTTGAACAAACAACCGAATATAGAATAAAAGGTCAGGATCAACATTAATTACGATATACATAATATATATCATGTAGCTAAAAACAATTACATGTACAATTTCCTTTTTTGTGATGTTTTGCGTCTTAATCATGTTTGTCACCGCCTAAACACTGTGACCTAATTTTAGAACTGGATTGTTTAAGAAATGTGGAAAAAAATCTGAAACACGATGAACTTGTTAACGTTAATAACAATAAGAGGGCAATAATAGTATGACACATATCAACTAAGGAAACAATCACACCAGGAATCATTTAAAGGTGTTAAAATGTTTCGCCTGGTTTGTTCTATACAGAGGCTGATTCAGAGGTATGGTCCCCAATGTTTTGTAAAGTCTGATTCTTTGTCCCCTTTTCGATTAAAGTTGTGTACATTTATAAATGTCCCGAACCTTTCTGAAAATTGTGTCAATGCTATCGCCTGATTCGAATTATTTTATTCGTATTCTCTCGCATTGCATTTCTTGTCGTGATTTGATTGTTATACAATCTTGTGTAAATGGGCTAAATTTTAGCGTTGGAAAAACCCATGTAACACCAAGCATTAGATGCATAAACTTAATCACACGGTTACGTAAGATTTTTCGGTCAAAATAACCATTTGATAACCCGGTAGTCAAAATAAACAATGTGCCATAACAATGTCTTACTGCTAAATGAGAAAAGTGATTAATGAATTTATTGGCTCTTATATCCTGTTATAGAGTGCTTGACTTTTATTTGAATGGTTGTTGTCATATATGAAAATGAAAATATATGGGGTAAATGTCAGAAAGACTGCACTCCAACCACGAGTGAATTTACAAATCTAGAGGTCTCCACAAGGCCTTCAACAAGGGAAAAAACCACTCCTAATCGCCCCAGCCACAAAAAATCGTGTAAACGTAAAAATAATACTGATCTTGTCTGAATATTATCAAAAAAGTTTAATAAACATTTAACCCAAAGACAAACCTGTGACAATAATTTCTGACTTGGGACAGGCATATGAGACACGTGGTGGGGTTGAACTTGTTTACTGGATACCCAACGCACCCCAACAAGTGGTCAAAGGAAATATAAAAAAAACTAAGGCAGCAACAAAAGAACCACAACACGCAAACAGAAATATACTAAATCAACTAGAGATTACACAAATAGGCAGAAGAATTAATTTTGAGTGAAACATTTGTTTATATTATTACGTATAGATTTTTAGCGATTGCCTGTGATACACCTGGGTAGCTTAACTAACTCTTAAAGTTTGTACTTAACAAAGTGTTGTCTTAATTATATCATAGTGCATGTCGTTTACCTGAAAAAGTACATATTCCTTTTTGCATATTATGATACTTTACTTTTGACTCTATTTCAGAAAGTTAACAATACCTTCATAAATTAAGAAAGTTGATGATAAAGTTGGTTTTAATTTTTCCACTCCTATAATGAAATTTCTTAATTTATATATACCAAGGATATCTGGAAATTGCCATCAAAATAAATAAATACAAAAATGTATAAATTTAGTATCTTCGTATGTTTTGGGACCAGCGAGACCATGTGTTATTGGTAAGGTGTAAAGGCGTAAAGGCCCAATTTTTGGCCCCAAAAAACGGAGTCATTTTAAAATTTCTGAAATGAAGTCAAAAGTAAAGTATTATGATATGGAATAAGGGATGTCAACTTTTTTCTGGTAAAAGACATGCACAATGATGTCATCATCACGTCCATTTGTGAGTCTTTTCAACAAAAAAGAGTTGAAAAGAATAATATATTTCAAGTTTTTTTTTTAACATATAGCATACAGAAAACATTGAGGACCTATGGGAAAGAATATAATATTTTAATATAATTTGAAGAATTCCCAATTCAACTTTTACACAAAATATGAAGTTGTGTGCACATATATTCCAACTTAAAATATGTTAAAAAATGATAAAAAGTCAAACATTAGACATTTCATCAAAATATGCATTTTTGTTGACAATTTTGTACGTAAATGTACAAGTATTGAGTAAAAAAAAAGTAATTGTTTTCTGTAAAATGGTAGTATCGCTTTCCTTTCTGAATGTCACCGAGTAATCTGTGGAATCAATAATTTTTTTTGCCGATATTTGGGCAAAAATAACCTTAATGCCCTACTCTTTAAAATATTAGGACATTTCAGATATTTGTTCAAATGATGAATGATAATTTAAAATGAATGATTTTTTAAATGAATCTTGAGTTTAATGACGTTCACGTTATCTCTGGAATATTATTTCCACAGTCCAATACGAAAGAAAAAAACCAATGCGTGTATGAACTGCAGAAAATAAATTGTTTTAAAGCTGTTTAAATCTAAAGGGGAGTTCTTTGGTCGTGTGTGATATCTTGAGATATGCAAACAATAAATTATCATGATTGATGATTATACATGTGCATGTAATACAGAGCTGCATGACAAATTAATATTTTCATGTTGAATCTCAAACAGGACAACATAGCTTTTAAAATCTCACAGGCCAAATCCATAAATCATTTTCTGTCTTGCAGGATTGCTCATATTCAGATTTTTGATCGTCCATTTAAGATTTATTGGTATTTGAGGTGTCAGACTAGTGTTTAAGTGCTTTTGTCTGTTTCTTAAGTTATAAATCCATATTTCAAAGTATTTTAAAGTATTTGGCCAAAGTGCTAAATTTTGTGACACAACAATAATTAGTTGTGAAAATGCTGTTTAAATAATTCATAACTGATTTTTATATAAAATTCATAGATAAAAATTTTGATCTTCAAGAATTCTTGCAGACAAATTAATATGAAATCTACATATCATGATCATGAATTAGAATGTGTTCAACAATATACATATCTTGGTGTAGCTATTTGTGCATCAAGTGAATTCTCCCTTGTTCAGTAAGAATTATATAATAACGCTACAAAGGCTTGTATTAAATAAGAATTTTTTAAACCCTAAGATAAGAACTTCGTTACATGTTTTTGATCATACAACCAAACCAATCCTACTGTATGGCTGTGAAATATGGGGTTCTTTTAACTGTTTTGTACTAAATTAAAAAAAGGGTAATTACTGTAGACAAAATATATTCAAAGTTGCTATGTGAAAAAATGCATATCAAATTCTGCAAAAGAATCACTGGTGTTCATAAAAAAAACTTCAAATTTTGCTGTTTTTTTCTGAACTGTGTCGATTTCCATTGCACTTGGAAGTTATCAAAACTATGATTAACTATTGTCAAAGACCTGAAAATCTGGCGAGTTGGTTTTGTTGATCCTGACATCTTCATCTGTGCCACCATCTGTACCTCTTCCAAGGTATATAAACGATCGGTCTCCTTGATGTTTTCTCCTTGAAGCTGTAGTGGTGCTCATGTCTGTTCTTCAGCCGCATTACCTCTGCTTTTCAGGTGTTGATCTTCAGACTGGTCTTCTTGGCCAAATCAGCGAGTTGAGTAAGCTTGGACTGCTGCGTGTTGTTGCTTGTGGGACAATAGGCCAACATCGTCTGCAAAATCCAGGTCGGTCTTTCAACTGTTTGGTACAGGTCCACTGTATGCCAGAGTAGTTAATCTCTGTTGTTTTCCTCATTATCCAGTCGATGACAATAAGAAAGATTGTAAGAGACAGCATGCAGCCTTGCCGTACTCCGGTTTTCACTGCAAAGGGGTTTCTCGCGGTTAATACATAACTTTTATGATTGTGTCAGCCAAAGACAAATATAACAATAATGGAATTTTACGAATTACAATATTGGTAAGATGTTGTCGACATAAATTCTAGTCGCTTTACACGCAGTTAAATTTGGCTTCTGAATTTTTGTCAACATTAGGAAGATCTGGGTCTTCATTCCATATTTTGCTTGTATGAATTCTCTTATGACGAAAAGGCTGTCAAATTAACCAAAGATTGAACTTTCGTGGAAACAAACAAGAATGTCAAAGAACTCTCTAAAATATTAAAGAGCAGGCATTTTATGTCGGAATACGGATTACCATTTTTTATTATTCCATTTGAAAGGAGAACAATTTAAAAAAAAATATGCGACAAACAAGGCCTCGCTACACCAAATCCGAAGTAGGTCCGATGCTCATAAGAAATCAATAGTTTCACTAGGGACACCAAAAGTAGGTTGATGGGTCGTCCATTACTTTTGACGCAAAGTCAGAGTCTGGTAAAATGTTTTCTTTACAGAGATTGGCATAACGTTTTATCACTTAGGAAGGAAATTTATATGGATTTAAAAAAAAATCTCATGGTTTAAAATATTTTTTCTTTCTTAATCAGATGAAAAAATATTAAACACTATTTTCCATTTTTTTTAATTCAAATCTTATTTTCTCCACTTAAACATTAATTCAGTATTAAACGGATATGAACTTGCCCTCTGAACTCTTGAAAATATATCTTCCCGATGATACTATTCAAACTAATAGTTAAGACAACAGAAAACCCAAACACCTTATTCCTAACTTAAATGTACCCCCGCAAACAAAATTTGGGGTACACATGTATATAGTTCTAGTTATCACCCTGTTTGTCCGTCTGTCCACATACCTTGTAACCGCATCTCCTTCTAAGCCGTTCAATAAAACTTTTACAAAAGTTAATTTCCTTAAAAGCTAACAACAACGATTGAAAACCTGTTAAAACTAGAATGAAATTATCATCAAGATTTGAATCAATCAGAAACAGTTCATTTAAAAATTATCAAAGGTGAAAGTGAAATTAAGAAAAAAGAAAAACAGAAAAACTAACAAAATGTTGCATTTGTAAGGAAATTCTCCAAAAAACTGGATTCCAAAGCAAAAACAATAATATTAAGTGCTAGAAAAATGAAAGATATAAAAATAGGAGATGTTGCATGATTGTCCATGAGACAGCCACCCACCAAGTGACAGTAGAATTTTAACTTCT
>JAULBM010309774.1:8781-24532 GCA_032357055.1 Geukensia granosissima | reverse complement strand
GTAGGTATTTTAATTTCAAAGATCTGGCTGTGGACGCGGACGCGGACATGGACGCCGAGGGTACTCCAATAGTCCCCCTCTACTTCGTAGAGGCGAACTAAAAAAAATAGCATAAGTTGACAGTCATGAAATTTAATTTTATTATCCAAAAGTTTTTGAAATAAGCATGATACAACCCATGAACTATTATTCAGTTTGTTGAAAGATAACAGCTATGAAGCAGTAGACTTGTAATGTTTCATTGTGTTTTGTGCAACAATTATTTTATCCTCACACTATCAGGGGTCTTGTGTCCACTACAGCACCTCTGAAATTGTGGGGATGCAATACTAACACCTCCCTTTGCTTCTCAATATTTATTGTTGTTTATGATTTTGACAGATTTGTCTGAGTAAAGCAGCTGCATTGCTCATCTTTTATGTTGACAATGTGCTTTAAATATGGTAGTAGATTAGCGTAAAATCGTCGATCATTATGAAATAATTAAACATAACAAAATGATATATGCAAGGAGCACCTCTGATATATACATGATATAGTATATGAACGATAAAGTTTATGTACTTTCTGCTTATTCTTTTATCATTTGATTTTCAAAAAGGGCTAACATTACATGTACATACCTAATTATCATTCTCCCTAAAGGAGTCTGTTCTTTGCAGGGGAGTGTTCACGAGGCTAAAATTTATAGAGCCTCGTACACGATTCCCTGTACTACTGATAAATTCGCTTTAAACGTACCCGCTAAAGTTCACATTCAAGAGCCTGGATGATCGAGACTATAGCTCATCCGGTTGTGCGGTTGTGCAAAAAGTCACTCACGGTAAACAAATGGCTTTTATAACAATGCGAAACTCTAGTAGAGAATTTAAAGCTCGCATTTGTTTTAAAAAAATTATATGATCCCGAAAATTATCATTACAGATTACTTACTTTGTAATTTATATTAAATAATAGACGAATTCTCAAATAAAAATGGTAGACATGGCTTGCTTGCAAGCCATTTTACTCGTCCCCACAAATTCGGACAAAGGGCAAAGGTGTACAATTTTGCACGGTATATCCCTTAACGAAAATCTTTGGTCTGGGCTATGAAACAACCCGATATTTTAATTAAGAAACGAATTTCAATTTTTCATACAAATACAATTAAAACCGCTGCTTTATTTCCATTATATTGGTACATCTAACGTTTTTATATTTTATTTCAGGTCCCATTGCAAGCACCATCATAAATAAGTATAACTGTAGGGTAGCAATGATCACAGGCTCTCTTATGTTGGCTGTTGGACTGATGACAACTGCTTTTGTACAGGAAATCAAATGGACATTTTTTACTTTTGGATTACTAGCAGGTAATAACACATGAATCATGTTTGAACCTAGGCTCGGTAACGGCTAGCGTGCTCGCCGCGAGTAGGGAAGGTCGAAAGTTTGATCCCCAGTCGGGTCAAACCAAAGACTTTACAAACATACAAACAACATGTTTGAATATCAAATTTTGGTATTTGCTGCTTCTCCGTTAAGCACGCAGCATTAAGGAGTAAGATCAAAGACTGGTCGGCCCAGAGTCAGAATAATGTGTCTGGGTAAATTGGCACTGTTGCTTTCATGGGCTAACACGTTAAAAATCCGACTCAGTGTGTCTGTTAACTACAAAGCAAGGTTCATTCATCATCACTCATCATTGATATGCTCTCGTCCTCGATATGCATATATATTTGTCACTTAACTGTAAGCATCATTTAATCAATCAATCAATCGATCCCCAGTCGGGTACAACCAAAGGCATTAAAATTGGCATTTGCTGCTTCTCCGCTGAGCACACAGGATTTAGGAGTAAAAGTAAAGACTGGTGTAGAGTCAGAATAATGTGTTTGAATAGAGTGCCATGTCTTATTGCTGACTGGTGCTTTCGTGAGCTAGAAAGTGAAAAATCCGACTCAGCGTGTCGGTCTGGTACAAAGCAGGTTTCATTCATCATAATTCATTACCATAACTTCGTCCCGAATATGCTTGAAATATTTGCCACTAGACGTTAAGCAATATCAACCAATCAATAATAAATCATATTAACACAAAATGTTCTTGCTCTTCAATTTATGTACTCTTTCAAATAAGATTTAGCCAAATGAATGGGCACAATTGCGTTTCATAAAATAGTTTCAAGAAAAAGAGATTTGGGTGCTTCTTCCTTACTTTATTTGGATATATGACCTCCTATAAATACTTAAAAACTTTTTAAAATACAAACGACACAGACAAATTAATAAAAGTCATTGAATAATTGAAGCCAAATCATTAGGTAAAAACGTGGCTTATTACAATCTTTTCCTTAAGTGGAAACATGTTCATCGGTTTTATTAAAAAAATAAATGTACGGATTTAAAAATTAATTCTGAAATATTGTTATGACGCGTTTTTAATTCTGAAAGGAAAAAAATGGGAAATAGTGTTAATGTTATGAATTTGATAAAACCGGATGCATCCGAATAAAATTACCGAAGATGATGAGCAAAAATCAAGTTACTGATAAAATAAAGAGCATTATTTAATCCATTTTTCACTTTCTCAGCATAAATTCCCCTGATAAATGAACAGATAATTAAAGGACAGTAAACCCACTATCCACTTCCGTCTTGGCTGCTATTATATAGTTTAATGTGTAAATTATATACACACCCCATGCAAGGACAGTTAGAATAGACTTTTAAAAATTCTATTTAAGTTTTTGTCTTCATCGTTTATAAGCCAGATAAGTTTATTCTATGAACCAGGATTTGTAAAATCCGGGCAATATTTAGCTCTCGTTTGTTCTAAAGCAACTCCTTTTTTTTCTATCACACCAACGCAAATAAATACTAGAAAATTTGTTTCATCCAGTGAATAGTAAATTTTGTTTGATAGTGCCGTCATAGCTATCCATACCACCATGGGTTCACTTTAATGCGTTGGTCACAAATTATAATATATTCGACAAAATTTATTTATTTTAGGTACTGGTTTGGGAATATGTTATAATACAGGCATTATAGTACTAGCGTTTAATTTTGAACACAGAAGGAATATGGCCTGTGGAATCGCTGTTTCTGGCGGTGGAATAGGACCGTTTATTCTCACTCCCGTGTTTCAGTTGATCTACGAACACTACAGTTACAGTGGGTTTTTCATGTTACTAGCAGGGCTTGCCCTACAAAACTGTGTGTTTGGAGCTATTTTCAGGGAAACTACAATAGAATTCGAGTCCAAAAGAGCCAATTTAAAAAGAACAGATGGATTGAAAGGTTCTATATCGGACTACATGGAAATTGTTCGAAGTGGATCAATGTTTCTTCTATGTATAGGCTTCTTTGTAACGAGTATAAGTGTATATCTTGTGTATGTCCACTATCCCGAGTACTGTCTTCACACAAATTCGTCTAAAATGGAAGTATCGATGCTTTTATCTATAGCAGGAATCAGTAGTTGTGTTGGAAGGGTATTATTTGGAATGGCTAATAATAGCCACAATATAGACGAACTTATAATGCTATTCGGAGTGTTTAATTTGTTAGGCTTAGCAACAATATTTTTTCCACTTTTTGTCCATTTTTTTAGTGCTAAAGTTTTCTATGCGTGTGTCCTCGGAGGTTATTCTGGAGGTTGCTGGACTGTAGTTAGTACAGTTATAATACAAATTTTAGGACACAAACGACTTGCTCATGGAGTCGGATACCTGATGCTATATGTAGGTATTGGAACGTTCCTTGGACCTCCTTTGGCAGGTATTTTTTTGAGAAATGTATTTTCTTTAAAAAAACGTAGGATTTTTATTCGAAATATATTTGAACCGTTCGACGTCCAGTGTAGAATATCAGAAGTGCATAGTCCAAACAGACAAGAAAAATTTAAAACAAGCTAAAAGATAAAACAAAAACAAAAGGAACAAAGACTTTGAATCCACGTTTACAAAACAGGAGTGTGAGCAGGTGCTCATGAATGGTAAACATCACCTATCGTGGTTTCCTTAATGTCAAAATCGGTGTCAAACCAGGATGTCAAATTCAGGAGTGTTAATTGGTGTCAAATCCTGAAGGAATACACGAACTCCCATATAAACAGGATTGTGATCAGGTGTCATGAAGGTAAGCATCACCTGTCTTGCGAGCAACACCCGTCGTGCAATTCTTAGACTCTAATCCAGATTAACGTCAATCCGAGAACAGGTCAACTTATTTTTTATTACCGGTAACAGGTCCCTTACTAGTTAAGATACACTGATACCATATGGATCAATTAATTCGTGATGGCGACCAAACAATTTAAGAGTGACGACTTCAACCTTGATTGGATGTATCCTTGTTGTAATTTATGCGACAACAGCAATGTTCTCTTGAGAGAGTCCAGATATTTGGAACAGGCGCCAGAGTAACGTAACAACTAAGAAACATAAACCCCGTTAAACGGTGGAAGCAAGAACATTGCCACATAAATATGGGAAGTTAACAATAGGAAAGTTGCAGTCATTCCGTTCGTCGAAAATATTAGAAAGAAGTTTTCCCTCTTGATCAATTTCGAGGAATAAATCTAGGTATGAAGCAGAATTTGTTGAGTCTGTGGTCTCCTTAATTTCTAGTTTGCTGGGATATATTTGGAGATGACCAAACATCATCGATATAGCGAAATGTAAAATTAAACGATCTAGCCAATTCCTTTTTGTTCTTTCCCCGTAGTCCCCGAATAAATTCTGCTTCATACGAGTATAAAAACAAATCGGCTAGTGGGGTTGCACAATTTGTGCCCGTTGAAATGCCAACGGTCCGTTGAAAAACTCGCCCACCAAATTCTACAAAAATGTTGTAATTATAAAGTCAAGCATTTTTACAATATCACCTTCATTGTATTTATTAGCACAAGCGTTGTGTTCTCTAAAAAGTAAGACATTTTTTTACATGTACATTAAACCAAAAAATTATATCTTGGAGTTTCATTTTGTTAAACAAAACATCTATCAATTTTGTAAGACGGTCTTTAAGTTGTGAATGGGGAATAGTGGTACAAAGGGTAGAAAAGTAAAACGTTTGAATACTTGTATAATATTTTAAAATATCGGATTTGAGGTATTGAAGCAGATCTTTCGAATATTTTAATAACCACATTTTATAAACACCGCTTCTGGAGTACGCTTTATCACAGTACTTTTGAAGACCTTCCTTGACTGACGACGAAGACATGAAATGATTGTAATTCTGGAAAATACAATTACAAGGAAAGCGAATAAATATAGCTGGTACTAATATGAACGGCTATCCTTCAAGAAAGACCGGCAAAGAAATTTGAAAAAGAATTCGAAATACCAAAGGGACAGACCGCAATTGTTAAGTCAAGGACAAACATGACCACAGTTAAAAGATCAGAAACCGAAGACAAAAAACAAACATTTAAAAAATCCTTACAGATATTTGAAGCTTAACCAACACGAAACCTATAATATAAAGACCGAGTTCAGGTGCAACGGAAGGGTATACAGCCCCTGTTTCAATAGTGGCATCTGTCGTTTAAAGTTTCTAAAGAAATTTGAAAATATCAAAAATATCACCCCTTTATGTATCCGCATTTTATTATTATTACTGCATTGTAATTTTCTTTTATTTATTTAAAAGGCGTTATCATCGACTTTGGTGGAACATACGGGAACTCGTTTACAGTTGCAGGTTAGATAAATATTGGTGCTCTAGCTTTATTGTTGCGCAGTATATATTGTTAACATATATTAAGAACCAGATGATCAAAGGCCTGTATTTAGCCCAAAATTTGGAAGTTTTATGAATTTTTTTAAATACCAGATTCATCCTTAAGTAAAGTTCAGTATTTCTTAGTCAGACTTATCAGTTCTTGAAAATGAAGGTTTCTTGTTGGCAAATTTTTCATCCATGATTCCCTGTATTAAAAATTTATATTGACCTCTTCTCGGATTGACGTTAACCCGGATTTGAGATTAAAGATTCCACGACGGGTGTTTCGCGAAAGACAGGAGATGCTTTTCCGTCTTGAGTACCTGATTCCACTCCTGTTTTGTAAAGGAGTTCGTAGATTCCAAGCTATTGTTCTCTTTTGTTTACATTTTATCTTTTAGTTTGTTTCAAATTTGTCATGTCTCTTTGGAATATGCACTTTTGATCTCTCGTATGAGTATTTTACACTGTACTCACTGACTCAATAACAATAACACGTGCATCAGCCATTATTTCTGAATGTTTTTGTGTATTTTGAAATTGTACAAAAATAAATAAATAATGTGATCTGTCTCGTTTTTTAACCAAAAAAAAAAAAAATGAAAAACAAACTAAGACTTTGGTCTTTATAATTTATTAGATTTAGAGGCGTTTGAGTGCTACAGTTATATTTGATAAGGCAATAAACGTGATGAAAGTGAATTTGCCAATTTCCCGTGTTTATACCAAGGTCACTTGGTCTGACAAAAGATCTACAAAAATTTTAAAAAGCACGAATTCAAGGAATTTTAGGCTTTTACTTTTGTTATTGAATGGTTTTATATTGGCTGTATATAGACGCAATAATATTTCATTTTTGAATAAAGGGGCACTTAGAGTTAAATTTTTATTCTAGAAATGTGACTTGAAATCTTCATTATTTTTTTGTTGTTTTTGTAAAATCGTTGAATATTTTCATTTAGCATGTCGATGTCCATGTGTCATGTTATATAGCCTTTGTATGTTTAATAAAATTATTTGCTGTTTAATATGTATAGACTTCAAGGGTTAAAGCAGTAGGGCTATATCCTGATTTTTCCCCCGTCATTCAGATATCCGGGGGAAAATGGCACAGGGAAATTTCCTTCCTTCTTTATAATTAGTGCTATGTCGAAGTTTTGATAAAAGAAAGATTCCATTTTAAAATCTGCCCCGTTTTTCCCTGAAAAAGAAGAAGGCTCCTACCAGAAACTTGGGTATACATAAAATAAGATGATATACACCCGTCGCTCCTATATATATAGTCCCGTTTCTTACACGTCGCTCATTTATACAGTCTTGATTTTTGCCCGTCGCTCTAATATATCATCCTAATTCTTTCCCGTCTATCTCTATATATGGTTTTTAATCATCCTCGTCGCTCTTATATATAGTCTGTGTTTTATATATATATATTCCTAATATTATTCTCCGTTGTTTTTACATATAGTTATTATCCCCCATTTGTTTAACATATAATCTTGATTCTAACCTATGGCTATTATGCATAGTCCCTTTGATCTAACTCTGTGTCAAACATATTATATAAATGTGCAGTTGTCATTTGTTCAATGAATGCTTTTTACAAGATGGAAAAACGGTCAATAATCAGTGAACGGTAAAAGGGTCAATAATCAGTGAATGTCTAAAACACGACGTCAAAAGGGTCAGTCATCAGTGAATATCTTAAAACACTATTGAAAAAGGGTCAATAATCAGTGAATGCCTTAAACACGACGGAAAAAGGGTCAATAATCAGTGAATGCCTTAAACACAATTGAAAAGGGGTCACTAATCAGCGAATGCCTAAATAAAGACGGAAAAGGGCCGATAATCAGTGAATGCCTTAAACACAATTGAAAAATGGTCAGTAATCAGTAAATGCCTTAAACACGACGGGAAAGGGCCAATAATCGATGAATGTCTTAAAAACGACGAAAAAAGGGTCAAACATCAGTGAATGCCTTATACACGGGCTGAAAAAGGGTCAATAATCAGTGAATGCCTTAAACACGAAGAAAAAGGGTCAATAATCAGTAAAAGTCTTAAAAACTACGGAAAAATGGTCAATAATCAGTTTATGCTTTAAACACGACGGTAAAAGGGCCAATAATCAGTTTAATGAACGTTTAATGCGAATAAAATAGTAAAACATTTAAAAATATTTCAAGCATAACAATATTTCAGGTAAAAAAAAACAGCAACGGCAAAAGGTGATAAGTTAGACATTTATGTAACATTGAAAAAAGTGACATTCTGGTTTGGCCTTCTTCCGTCGTGTGCCCTTCTTCCGTCGTACGTACAGCACAGAACAGAGTGAATCCTTTTCGTTCAGAGAGTATTTATATTATTCAACTAGTTTTAACTTAAAAACGCAAGAATAATTGTAAAACATCACAAAATCGACAAGTAGTGGGCTATTTGTACCTGGATTGATTCAGAAATATTAATGTAGCACAACTCCAGGCTTTTGGAAATGCAGATGGTTTTTAATGTTTGTTTTTATACCCCAGGTTAGTGGGAGGGTTGAGAACTCACAAAAATGTATAACCATACTACAAACTATATTGTGGGCCTTTTACAGCTTGTCATATCGTGTGGATATATGTCCATTATTGAAAGCATAAACTTAAGGCAACATGTAGATGACTGTAATTTACACATTTTAAATAGCTGTCTCAAGGACAGTCGAATCTTAACTTCTTTTTCTATTTCTGTTAAAAAACACGTGTATTTGAATAATTCATTTATGTACCTATGCTATAAAAACAATTTCTTCTATGTTCTATGTTATTCGCCCATAAAAATGTTTGTCACCGTTCTTCACCCTATTTTAATTTTTTTTCTTAAAAGTCATTGGTACTGATATCCCCCCTCCTTTTTTAAAAAATCGTTAAAAGTATTTAGAAAAAGACGTTGGTCCTGATTGTCCGCCTTTTTCAATATAAATCATTAGTTTTTCTTTTGCTATTACAATAACCTTTCCTAAAATCATTGTTCCTAATTATCCTGATTATTCCCCCTTTCGTAAGAATATTCATTTGAATCATTTGACAAAAAGGCAGTTGGTCCTGATTTTCCCCCTACTTTATAAAAATCACTAGTATTTCTTTGCATTTCCCCCCAAAAATTCCATGCCCCTTTTTTCTGAATATCTCCAAAGAAGGCCCTTTCAGACGCTTTGGTATCCATAAAATCAGCATGTTTTGGATGTTTTATTATATTAAATTTTATGTATTTATATTACAAACTCATATGTATAGTCCTGATTCTTCCCCGTCGCTGTTATATATAGCCTTGATTCTTTCCCTTCGTTCTTTATATATAGTCCTGATTCTTCCCCGTCGCTGTTATTTATAGCTATAGTCCTGATTCTTCCCGTCGCATTTACATATAATCCTGTCTCTTCCCGGTCGCTCTTGTATATGTAATCCTGATTCTTCCCTGTCGGTCTTATATATAGTCCTGATTCTTCCAAGTCGTTCTTTATATATATTCCTGATTCTTCCCTGTCGGTCTTATATATATAGTCCTGATTCTTCCCCGTTGCTCTTTATATATAGTCCTGATTCTTCCCCATCGCTCTTTATATAGTCCTGATTTTTCCCCGTCGTTTTTTACATATAGTTCTAATTCGTCCCAGTCGCTCGTATATATAGTCTTGATTCTTCACCGTATGTGTAAAATATTACAAGAAATCAGGAAAATAGGAAATAAAATCTTCCCTTCATCCAAAGTTTGATCATAACGCAAATTGTAAGGCCCGTACGGGGAAAATAGGATATAACAAGCAGTAGATGCGGCAAGGGCCTTTTTTGACCTAATATTAATCTGTGTTTTTTCAAATCAATCAAAACAAGGTGATTTTTCGAAACAGAGCAAGGTGTTTGAGATTTTAAGTGTAGAAAATAGCAATAACAAGATTTTTTTGCAGAAAAATGCCAAAGTTTGAGAGCACATAGAGCATATGTACTACGTAAAAATTCATATTTATGTTAGATTTATTTGAATGTATTAGCTGGAAAATTATCTATTTGGTTATTGAATGCGCTCGATATTTCCTGTTCAAAAAAAACTAATTTCGCCGTTATTTTAAGAAAACGCGTAGATTTGGGTTTTTGTGATTTTATTTTTCACCTTTGACTCAAATTGCTGTTTTTCTTTAAGTATCATTATGCAAATATGAAAGAAATTTTTAAAAAAATCGTTGAACCTAAATGCCAATTCAGCTTCTTATCACAACTTGTCCTATAAGTCATTGTTTTTCAGGTTGTTGTATCACATCACTGTCTTGGGGCCATATATTACGGGCCTTCTACATCTCTTACGGTATGGATCTTTGTCCTTTATTGAATGTCTGATGGTAACCTATCGATATTCGGTATTTTGTATGGCTGTCTCATTGACAATAATACGACTTTACATATTTCTATATAGACTATCAAACATCTTCGTCTCTACAGCTGTTTAGTAAAATGAATAGAAAATTAACTTGCACAACTGTGTTAGTAGAGAAAAAGGTACGGAAGTCACCATGCTTTTACCTTTATTGATTTATACAAATATAAAAATAGGGGACGTGGCATAATTGTCCATCAGACATCCATCAATCAAATAACAGTCGAAGGTCTTCAAAAATCTGTAGACAGCCCCCCAAAATACAAATATGTTGAACTATTGATGAACACGACAATTGCCCCAATCTATTGAAAGAAATGGTGAACGAATAAAAATAAATTACTATTCAAAACATAAAAACCACTGGATAACAGATTTTGGCTTGGGACATGCACATTAAATGAGTGGCGGGGGTTAAACAAGTTTGTGAGCGCTCAACCATCCCCTAAATTAACCTGAGACAGTGGTGTGAAAAACAACAATAAAAACAGACGATAATATTAGTTGAAATGAAAGTAAACTATAAGTGACATCAATACAAGAACAATTTGTTTCGCAGGAGTTCTTCTGATATGTGGTGCCTTTTGCTGTTTGCTGAGTACATCCTGTAAGACAGTGGTTGAAGATAAAGAAATTAATTATGACGATTACGAGTTTACCGTTAAAACAGACGATGAAAAGACTGAAATTCTAGCGAAACAAACTAATTGTTATAAGAAAGACGAAATTACTCTGAAGGCAGTACAAAATATATGCGAGGAAAATATATGTATAACATAGTATTTCTTAATAATTTAACAGATGAGATCGGATACAATCTTTGTCATGTTTGTTACTTACATTCCTTACCAACTTAATGAAAACATTTATAGTAGTGTAGTAATCTTTGTTTATCCAAGTCGAAGTGATTCAACAAACGTCAATAGATCTAGTGAAAAAATGTAGAATTCGAAACACTCCAACTGAGAATATCTACACACCTGCAGCTTGAACATTAGGATGAATGTTAATGGCAGTTCAAGGTCATGAATTCAAATCCAACTGGAGACATTTTAGTTTTGGATATACGTAATTATTTCGTACAAGGAAATATGTTCTTTTTTAAAATTAGGTTTGTGATCCTGCGGCAAGAATTTTTTGTTACAATTGCCTTAAATGTTATAAGCACAAAACTGGATGACCGTCTTGGAGGCACTAGAACAGGTTGTGGGAGATGTATAATATCACAATAAAGGTCTTGACGCAAATAATTTAAGCAATATCCTACATAAAAAATCCGCAAAATCCTAAATTTAACCATGGTCAAAAGATCAGTTTGTCCAAAATTCAAGTTTACCAATGTTGAAAAATGAGGGTGAATTTTAATATGCAATGTGTACATTTCATTGAGTAACCTTTGGTAGCATTATAACCAAAACCTAGGAAGTCCGAGATCCAAACATAGTTTAAGAAGTACTGAAATCGAACAAACAGAAATAGAAATAAATTTATTTAAAACATTGTTTGAAAAATAACTTTATGTCGGGGGACCCTGGTCCACTGGCAGAGGTATCGACCCATTGGTTACAAAACTTAAGTTTACCCATGTTGAATAATTATGATGAATTGTCATATGTTTTATGTACGTGTCAAGGAGTAACCTCTTATCAGTATCATTAAAACCAAAACATTGAATGTCGGAGATCAAAACATAGTAAGTCCATTGTAGAATACCCATGTGAGAGACCAAAAACGCAGTCCAAAGAGACAAGACAACTTTGGAACAAACTTATGAAAACGAAAAGGAAAGGAACAAGGACTGCAGTGCTTGAACTCCTTTACAAACCAGGGGTGGGATCAGGTGCTCCAGAAGGGTAAGCATCCCTTGCCTCAATCCATAAACCCGCAGTTCAATATAAGATCCTAATGGATTCTATCGAGGACTTTGCCAGTCAATGGTCGAAACTGAGAGGAGAGGAACTGAATATCCTTTCCGAAGGAGCAAAACAAATGAGGTCTTTAATACAAATTCGAATTTACTGTTGAGACGATCTATGGATACATACCCTCAATCGATCTTTAATGATCCGAGCGAAGTCCGACGTCTCTCTGAACAAGATGACAAATGTGTTGTCGTTCCTTCCGATGAAGCCCTAAGAACATTGATTGGGTTTGTAAATCACATTACATAGACTGCTTGATAAAGGAATTTTGCAACCTCCGACGACACTTACTAAAGAAAAAAGTCCTTGACAATCATCGGTCAGTTTTGTCACGAATATGAGCTTCCTTCACTTTATTGGATTCCAAAGCTATATTGATGTCCTGATAAGCAACTTTACATTGCAGGGATGCAACATGCCCCACAAAACCACTTTCCAAGTTACTGACAATTATTTTATTAGCATTAAAATCCGGGCTCAAAAAGCCATTATAGAGGTTTTAGGTTCGTCACCATGATTTGGTTAACCAGTACGAAATTAGATATCTTCCTACAGGCGTGACTACAAATCCAGCCATATACAGATTGTGACTTGCATCGTTTGAGACTAAACACCGGATTTGTCTTTTTCGTACCATGACGGGTGGCACTAGTGGAGCAGAGGTTACTTACCCTACCGAAGTACCTGAATGCACTTTCGTTTTTGTACGGTTCGTCTTACTCTAGCTTTAGTTTTCAGTGTAAAGTTTTTTGATTTTGTTTATTTTTCGTTTCATGTTGGCCATAGTCTTGTTATGCTTCTGACTTTTGATTTCAGTCTGCCTTTTCGGTATTGTCGAATTCTTTTTTATAGATAGATATTTAACAATATAAAATCTAAACGGATTTAAATTAATCACCAGAAAAAACCTTATCTCATGTCGCCCCGAAGTGCTAAACTTTTAAATCGGTGACACATTCTGATATAACCAATTGAAAGTAATATGCAATACAGTTGATCTCGAATTAAAACATAACGAAAGGTTTCCACGTTTAAAGGTACAATAAATTTGGAATGCGTTCTTTGCAAAAATGATTCCACTCGACTAACCCTTCGTTTTTTTTTTCTCTTGCTGAATGTGAATGCTCTTGTGGAATACAGATTCACTAAATTGAACATACAGTATTAAAACAGGTATTTAACGATACAAGAGAACATATAAAACTGAAAAATGAAAAATACTTATAAAAGTTATTAAATACATTTAAATTTACATATCGTATTAACTTGTTCTATAAGAGTAAACAAATTGAATACATTAAAGTAAAAATGTATTTTAACATACATGAATGATTGCCTCATATATCATGGCGAGATTTGATGAGTGATAGTAATATTTTTCAATTGTACAGGTTTGTCGCTCTGCAGTAAAATATTTTTATAAACAAATTTAAGATGTAAATTGTGCCTGTCGAGCATATATTCCATATTCATGTTGCGGAGTTTTTTATGGTGTCGTGTTGCTATCGGAAAAAGTTTCAAGTGCTTGAGTTGTATTCTCTTTTTTATTTCCGGGTATTGGAATATACCTTTCCATCATTGTATTTTGAAAGATTCGGGACATTTTTATTTTTTAAAAATGGCTTATAGACGTTCATTACGTCATGAACTGTAGATATCATTTGGTTCGTGAATATTACTAGAAATTCATAAATGTCGTCCTATTTTTGACCACTTTGAATATACGTTAAATGTGGATCGTGTTTTTGACATAAATTCCACATTCTTTCTTATGAATATATAGATGTATATAGCCCAATATGTTATCTAGCTCTTCTAAAGTGCGACTCGAAGCAATGATTTAACATTTGTATTATCTTCTTTTGACTATCCATGCATCATTTATAGAAGGAATAGATACTGCTCAGCATAACTCCCCATGGTCTGTAACTTATGAGCAAGAACGTCAAAAATACAGCTGAGCAGTTTGGTCTAGTACAAAGCATAATTAATCCGTCCATTTTAAAAAGACATATTTTCATGTATATGAATGAAGCATTTTTCGAAGAACGATAGGCACTTTTCAATCAATCTAAATATTATTTACTTTATTCCACGAGATGTGATTTTTTCGAAAGGATAATTGCTATATTAGATAAGATCGAAACGAAATATTATCTGTGTTTTGTTTGTATTGTTCTCTTCTTTGATATGAAATTTCAACATGTAGCGAAAACTAAAGCAAGAGTGGCATAACGGGCATTAAGTTTAAAACTACAGTGTCAGTCAGTGATTTGTTCTTTATTAAACTTAATGTCTTTTAACATATGGGCACTTTCAGGTTTAACATTTATTTCTAGTTCAGTGACTTCAGGTTTATAATTTTGTTTGATTTCGCCCCCACAAGCCGAGCTAAGGAGGCTTAGAAAAGCACCAACTATCAGTAAGACTCCTAAAAAAGAAAACAAATATTCTTAGCATTGAAAAAATCACAATATTGATTTTTCAGAAATGCGACGGAATTCTGTGAAAGTAAATGTTCTAGTTGATTTTCATTGTTCATGAAGTCATCAACCGGGACGCTGAGATTGCGAAATGTGTTTTAGAATAACGGAAATTGAATTTTTGAAGGGTCCATTGCTTCTTTCTTTTAAATATTCTGTGTACTTTCGGAATTGTCTTTTGGAGTTTTTTTTTCTTTTGCGTATGCATGCTATCTAACACTTATGATATAGGGTTTGTAAAATCTAATACAAGATGTCAATACTTGAAATACGTTGGAATCAATCATCGTAGTGTAAATAAAGCATACCGAAAAAGCCATCTGGATTTAACATTATGTATATTTATGAAAAATTTTTAAATAAAAGGTCATAAAGTAAAAATATTTCTTGAAGCAAAGCAGAAATGGTGTATTTTATTGTTTTTAAGTCCTTCGAATTCGATTCGAATGCTTCCTTTCTGCATGTTGTATATCTAGCATTATGTATTTGGAACAAGCAACTATTGCATTTTTATTCTTTCAAAACATACGAAAATAGGTTAATAAAAGCTGTTTATATATAAAATGTCATAAGCCACTTTCAGCAGTATTTAAGATCAATCAATGCGATAAGCGTTATCGTCGAGACAGAAAAATGCTCTTGCATGATTAAATCGTACTAAGAAAGTTCAAAAAGATACGAGTTATTGGTACAGACGAAGGATATACTCACCAGCAACAGTGAAGGAATCGCCGTATGTTCCACCATAATCAACAATAAATCCTGAAAAAATATATGGTCATTTTTTCTGCTTTAAAACCTACATTGTATACACATCTTTAATATATTATAATTATCTTTGAAAATAGAATGACCGATTCCTTGTTAGATAACAAAATCTTCAATCAATTCATATTTAAATGTAATAATGTACCTATCCGAGAGTTCTAAAATGGTTCACGACAACGAGACAAACTCGAAACAAACCTACAAAAGATGTTTGAAGTCCATAAACTTTTTAACAAAACAGGAGTAAGGGAAGGGGCTCTGAAATGGTAAGCGTCTTCTCTCCTTCGACCGGCTTCTATAATGAAATCTGTCAAGTGACACTGAACGTGTTCTCAATTAGCTGATAAATCAACTTTTCAATGAAGACAACCATATCATATCCTTGTTTCAGTTATTAATTTCTGACCGGGGGGGGGGGGGGGGGGGGGGGGGGGGGGGGGGGGGGGGG
>JAULBM010309764.1:0-14187 GCA_032357055.1 Geukensia granosissima | reverse complement strand
TTTAGTTTTCAGTGTAGTGTTTTGTTTTCTATGTTTGTCTTTCGTTTCATTTTGTTGGCCATGGTCTTGTCTGTCTTGACTTAACGATTTCTGTCTGCCCTTTTGGTATCTTCGAATTCCTTCAAAGAAAGTTATTATTTTCCGGCAATTTACGCACAAACTCATTTAATCTGGACAGACATCATGGTTACATGAGACGACTGCTGAGCAAACAGATCCGCCAGCTACACAAAACCTTGGCTCCACACGGAAGTCCATTATACAGGTTCATTATATAAATTCAAATGACATAAATAGACATTAAAAACGATAAATACCAGTAATCAACAATTAAATAGCCGTCAAACACCTCAGTGTCACCAAACGCAAACGATCAGATTTCGATCAAACTCGACAATCTATCTGTCTTAGAATGGAGGAGGGTTCTCTTACTAAGATATTTTGATAAACTTGGTGATAACCAAATTGAAGAATTATGGAAAGACTACGATATCAAATCAAATACGATAACAATAATTGACGAGAAAGCTCAGTTTCAGTGGAAAACTCCAACCTCAAAGATTGATGAAATCAACGACAGAAATATCAATAAACAATGTCAAATTTTGTGTTATCAATATGTAGTTCACGACCCAGACCATACAAGGAAAAATTTAAATAAATGGCACACTTTAGAATGTGATGTACTTCAAGATATTGTTTCTCAAATTGTACGGGGAAAGGGACAAAAGTCAAATAATGACATTGCTCGCATTATAAAAGAAGTAAAATTACCTGTAGAGTTAAAAGGTGACAAAACATTAGAATGAGACGACTCCATACAAGATTCTAATTTAGTAGAAACAGTTAATGACAATAATATAACTCAGAAAATGAACAAAGTAAAAGAGTAAGGAGACAAAGAGATAGAAAATGAAAGCCCTCAAACCATAACAATAGTAAATAATGGTGACGACGGCTCCGATAAAATGGCTATAGAAGCGTTAGTTTTGGAAATTAGAACAATGAAAAAGAGTATGCATAATATAAAAGTAAAACTTTCTGAAAAACATGAAATGATAAATGAAACTATTAATATTTGTAAAATAATGGTTGACCACTGTAAAAAATTCCAGAAATGGCAACAAAAATTGGTAAAATAAAGTTTATTATAAATAAATTGAATAGAGATGGAAACAAATTAGAAAGAATCTTAGAAAAAACCAAACAAATTGAAACTCAATTAGGTGAAAATTCCAAGCTTACGACAAAATGTTCAGAGAATTCCCTAGAAATCAGCGATAAACTTGATAAACAGAATACTGATCTACAACAATTCACAAAGTTAGAACAAAAAGAAACAGCAAGTGATCAGTTATTTCATACAAGAGATGAGAAGAGGAAACATACAATTACAGAAACAGATGAAGGGTCTCAAAGGAGTCATTAAGATGGTTATGTACATGAAGATAATCAGGAGGATGAAAAGTTGAAAGTATGCATCAGTGATGAAAGATTTAGACGGAAGAAAAATATATAGAAATCGACAACTCAAATTATGACTTTGAGGGTTAAAACCATTGGTGATACTATATAAAATCCGAAAGAATTAATGGTGACATAATAGTGTTTCAAATTGGATCTAATGATATTGAAAACAAGGATCTAGATATGTCATGGAAGAATATGACAGTTTAATTGGTATGATAAGACAAGAATATCAAACAGCAAAAATCATTGCATGGGACATTTGCTTCGTTATTATGAAAATTTCAAATGATACAAAAAGGCAATAATTTAATATGTTATTAAAAGATTTTGTGAGATGATAACAATATAGAAATGATTCAATACCATGATATGTGTCCAGCTGATTTCTACATGGAATAAATTTGAATGAAGATGAAGTTAGAAACTTTGTAAGACACTTAAAGGAAACTGTTTATCCACTTGTGAATGTTAAACGTACGAATAACCAGACCAGATGATAAAGCAACGTCAAGAACAAGCGTTTGTTAGTTCAAAAGACGGAATTTAAATTTCCGAAATTACCAAAACCCAATATGTTAACTTTCAAAATACTGGTAATAGGGGTAAAATTCGAAGATCTTTCTATAATTCACATACTCAAGGAGGAGACACAAGGAATTATAATGGCTGCAGACAGCAGAGTGAAAAGGTCGCAAACATGGAAAAAGACATTTATGGCTTATTAAAAAATAAACTAGGACAGCTCTTTTGCATCTATATATGATGATATATGTTTGTTTTTAATTTAGAGTACTCGCTTGAACCTTGAACAGAAACAAGGAGTTTTGTAGAAATGATACATTAATATATATATATATATATATATATATATATATACAATTCAAATTCTGTGTTTCAATTATTAAATTATTGCCTTTTTGTATCATTTGAAATTTTCATAATAACGAAGCAATTATTATACAGGTCTAGAGATAATAATCACAACAACACTGTTATGTGTGATGTTAAAAATACACAAAAATAAAAAAAATAAATGCAAATTTTCGCTCTACGATAGAGCTTCATCAGGCATATGATTTTTTTGGCGCTGAATCACTGTATCACTACATTAATAATTTTGACGTAAAACCCATGTTGTTGTGAATTATGAATATTTTAGGAAAAATATCTAATAGCGATTTTTGGGAAATTTCTATGACAAATTACAAATATTTGATGTTAAATAGTATAATCCCGCTCGGACTAACGGGCGCACCTTTAACATGGATTTTACCTGCAGGCGGAGAAACCAAACAGCCTATTTTTATACGGAAGATGCGAATTCCGAGATGTTAAGGAAACGTCTCTAATAGTTGAAGCGCAGGGCAGTTTTTTAAATTGTAAAAGACAAATTACAAATATTGGTTTTAAAAAATGACAAATAGTATTTGAAAACAAGGAAAGAGATGAAAATAAAATCTACACCAGAAAATTACATATCTACATATCTGTTATACTGATCTTGTAATTTATTTATACTCTGTTCATTTTTTGGATTTCTTGTATTTTTTGGGGTCACGACCGCTTGGTAAATCGCTGTGTGAGAAAAAAAGGTCACATAACAAAGTAAGAACACTTGGTCCGCACCTTGTAAGTTCCTCACAAGGTGCTGACCAAGTGTTTTTACTTTGGTATTCATGCCATATTTGGTTTCAATCCATTCAGTGGTTCTCTAGAGGAAGTTCAAAATGTAAATTGTTGACGGTCGACAGACGCCAAGTGGTTGGAAAAGCTCACATGGCCTTTTAGGTCAGGTGAGCTAAAAATGCAACCTTTTATAACCATGGATAAGATAAAAGACCTCTATGTAAAAAGAATAAAAATTCATATTAATTATCTTGCGGACGGACGTTTCTCAGATAACAGGAATTTAATGTGTATTCAATACATGTTGTCTGTTAAAAACATTTTCACATAAAAATCTGTATTGGATGCATGTATTGATAACATATACAAACACTAATGGTAAGTGAAATGTCCTGAAAAAATTAGCAACTCCTCTGCCGGGGCAACTAGAAATCACTGTCGTACAGATCAGCAGCTTCCGCTATCCGATTATAGTTTATACACTGTGACAGGCGCGGATTCAGGCGAAAAACGAAAAAAATAAAACTATCGTGACTTCTATGAGCTTCCGGGGGAGGTTCGCCCCCTGGTCCCTTAACAAGGCACTGACCTGGACCAGCGCCCCCACCCCCACCCCCTTTAACGTAAAATCCTGGATCCACGGCTGTGAAAATAAGCTTCTTTAAAGAAACTATATAATTATTGTTATGTTCCCTTCGATAGGCGGTCGGGGCGTATAGCGTTACCCTTGTAATTATACGTCCCGAAAGTGGTTTCCGATCAATAACTTTTGAGGACCTTCACGGTGACGGAATGATTTGAAATTTAGATCTTATGTTTTAAGACCGTTGATTACAGAAAGAGTTCGAATTTGGAATGATTCACTTTTGTTGTTCCAGAGTCATGCCCCTTAAAATAGTCTGTTTTCATCAAATTAGTGGTTTTAGATGATAGCAATAAGTTTTGAGAACGTGTGCGGAATGATTTGAAATTAAGATATTTCTAGCTTGGAATGTTTCACTTCCGTTGTTTCAGAGTTATGACCCTCAAACACAATTGTCTATTTTCATCACTGTTCAATATAAACTTTTGAGAGCCTGTACAAAATGATTTTACTTTGAGATGTTAACGATGAATCATTACAAACAGGATTCGAATTTTTAGTCTTCAAGAGGTATAAATAGCATCATGTTATCATATTTTTGGTTTCCGATCGATTAGTTTTAATAAACTCAACGGAATGGCTAGTAATTCCAGACTGGGTTAGAATTTGGGGTGTTTCACTTGTTTTGTTCTAAAGTTATGCCCCATAAAAATAGCAGATCTGAATTTCATTAAAAATTGATTTGAAATTTTGATACATTTTCAAGAACCAATAATTATATACTGAGTTTGAATTTGTTCAAAAGTAATATGATTTTTGATCGCTTTTGAACACATTCTTTCTGTTCAAACACAATTTTATGAATTTAATTGTATTTTACTATGACTAACAGGGCAAAAATAGTTTTCGCAGACTCTGTTGTTGTTTGTATTCAAGATTCAAAGATTCAAATATTTTATTATAGCCTCACTTCTTACATAACAACATATATAATCAATGCATACTTTGAAAAGGCATTTTTACAATGTATACAATAAAACATTGAACAGTTTATTTAAAATCTATTTGCATAATGTAAAAACCACTCTTGATATATAGTTATGAGAGACTTTTACTTTATAAAACATGCAAAAAGACTAGTATATACACGAGAATTTTTTTAAGGAAAAAATAAACTATGAACTATATTTATGATAAAACTCTTTCTTTACTCTTCACAGGGACGTATATACATCCCTGCTCTTCAGAATAAAATTATTGCTAACTTCAAATCATCTATATATAAAACTTCTACGCCGACTAAAAATATCATAGCAGGTTTTGGCCATTCTAAAAACTATACTTTCATTTTGAAATAAAATCAAAATTTTTTCCTGATCTGGCAAATTTGTAAAATTTGAACATATAATTGAATCTTCTGAAAATAGTGTAACCCTTTTATCACCAATTTAAACTACAATTTTTTTTGGTGGCCTAGTGGTCTAGGTAGTTAATTTAAACTTATCTGTACAGATCACCGTGACCTATCACCAATACGGCGTGAGTTCGCGCCTGGGTTTGTACCATACACAAACGGGTTGCGTTTAACTCGCATGTGATAAGGTTTGTCAGTTACCTGCCCAAGGTCGGTGGTTCTCTCCGGGTACTCCGGCTTCATCCACTAGTAAAACTGACCGCCGCGATATGACTGAAATATTGTTGAAAGTGGCGTTAGACACCATTCAAACCAAAAAAAAAAAAAACAATTTGTATTTGTTTTACCCGCCAGAGTTTGATTTTCAATAAAGAATTACACGTAAAAATCATAATACCGTTATTTACATGTATCTCATAATGAAATTTTACATTTATATTTGTAAAAGTGTAGGAAAGGGCGGAGCAATGCAAATGTATGTACAGGTGGTAAGAAATTGCCAATCTACGTTCTCAGATGTGGCCACAGTTTAGAAATGGGAGGAGCAAAACAAAACTATGTGTAGGTCATAAGTTGTTACAGAATCACTAAGGAAAGACGTTACTCATAAGTTTAACATCTTTAAAAAAGATAACTGACCCATTTAAATAGATTTCTGTTCTTTCTTTAACGTTAAAATTTTATAAAACTGTTTCATATTTAAAAAGTTTTAAAATACTAAAATTTACTCATGCACCTTAATAAGCGGAGTATATATACGACGGACGCAAATAAACACAACAATAGTAATAAACCTAAATAAGAAGCAAATGAAATAAAAATTTAAAAATATTATTAACAAATATATTTATATTTAAATGTAGAGACTTTGAATATATATATATATATATATAACAGCATAACAACTGCATAACAAATATAGTCATTTTTCCAGGGACTTGAATACGTCTCTGATTTTTCTAAATAATATAAACTTACAAATTAGGAATATGCATAATTAAATCAGTTGGTAAATTACATGCTAAATTTCTTTTTTTAAAATGTTTAGATTATGAAAAAATATAACTCATGTCCAAATTGACAGTCCATCTGAGAGCATTAGTTTAAACCTATTTTATATGCTAACTATTGAAGCAAAAATTATTGGACATAAGTTAAACAACATTATTTAAGTCCTCTTCTATACAAATATAGAGCATAATCATGATAATGCCGACACAGCATTAATAATTCAATACAATTACAGTGTGTCCATTATACTAAGTGCGCAACGCGCACTCTATATACCAGTGCGATCACATTGTCCCCAGATCCTGCCGCTTTTGGCCAGATTAACTAAAAATAATAATATCTATGGTTAGAAAATAAATAATGCATTATGGATAGATAATTTATGCAAAAAGACCGGGTAACCAATTAGTATGGTTTAACAATCACAGCACTGCATGGTCAGCATGTGACAACCTTGCAATCCGGGTGTTAATTAAAATACAGAGATGTGGCGGTTTATCAAAGATTTTAATTTTGAATTTTTTGATTTGAATCATTAAAAGAATATAACTCTCTTGTAACACACCAACTTATTTCAGTAAAGCGACATGGCCATAAGAAATTGTACTGAATATTTTCTTATTTAACTGCAACAAATTTTTTTAAACATTTCGTTATAGAAACCTAACATCTGAAATTAAGTTAAACTATTAGATGTTTTCTTGAAACTGCAAAAATTCATCATTAATAAAATTAAAGCTTAGGCTGGACTGTATTCGAGGATTCCAGATGAAAAATATTTAAGAATACAATTAAATGTTTAACTGAAATAAATGCAGATTGTAAGACATATTTAGAGATTCATGCAAGCTGCATGTGGATATTCGGATTCCGGCTTTTAAAATGTAAATCGTTAATTTAAAAGTTTGTTTAAAGAATGTAGTGTAAAATAGAAGCACATTTTGGCGTATGTAGAGTATACACATAGTTTATGAATTATGTTGAATAGAGAAAAAGGTTAGGAAAATATAAGATGTTTTACAAATATCCTCATGAAAGAGTACAATAAAAAAAACCGGTAATTACAGAGCTACTTTACTCTTCCGCTCACAGTATTCAAAGTCCATCTAAATCAAGAAGAAAGTCAGATAAAAAATAATAACCACATAAAAGCTACTTTATCCAATATTCTTAAACAATTCTAAGATGCTTTGAACACCTTTTCTGGTATTTTTTGAAAATTAAAATTTTTTCAAAATCAGCAGGTACATTGTCCATCGATATCATTAAGAAAGATTTTTTGTTGTTGAAAACTTAGGAAGTGTAGACCGCACTTGTTCAAAACGCATGTGATTACTACGAATTATTTATGGCATCAATTTTCACTTTTATTGTATTACATTTAGAAAATACAAAGGATATTAATTATCAAGTATCTGTTTTGTGATAACATTTTTACCCATCATTCAATATATAACGAGACTTTATCAGAAACCCTACAATGTGATCAAACTGACCCATAACAGATGTTGCTTTCTTCGTTTAGGAACGGATAAATACAAATTATTAAAAAAAACGTCTAGAAAATAAATTTAAAAAAAACGAAAACAATTTAATGAACATGACTGCATTATCGTCATTATCATCAAATTGATGGCGGGGCAGGGTAATGTGGATCACAAGATGTCAGTCAATCCAAAGTACTTTTTCTTTTTGTATTTTTATTACTAGGATAAATGCTCATTTAATTCTTACATGTATTTAAGTGGCATACTGTCAAATCTTCAGGAGTTGATGAGAGGATATAAATAAACAGATAAATTAATCAGTACTAAGGTTGCCAACCCACTGTGCCGTAACTGTTATCTAAAACAGTAAATAATTATGAGCCACTTGAAATCACACGCATCATTAACATAGATAGCAACAAAGTGTAAACACATGTTAATATCACTTATTATATTGCATTTAATATGTGCGAAGAATTACAAGAATCGTATAAAACTTCTGTACCCAACAATCGAAAATATAACTTGATTATCATATAACATATCATACAGTTTGTGAAAAAGTGACAATTATATATCATAGAATACAAAATATTCATTACATACAAAATAGAACATATTAAAGAGTACAATCAGACAATATACGATATAAAGGTTTAATTTGTACGAGTTTAAGAAACAGGTAGAAATGCGAGGTTTACCTAGCATTTCTCTCACGTTTCGTAGCGAGTACAAATATAAACTTATATTTGCCAACAAGGAATGTTTGTTGTGTTTATGCTGCAATTAAAAAATATTATCGAAACGATTAAAATAAAATATAAAAACAAGCTCTAAAATGTTTTAATTATTTCCTATCTTCATATAGTAGCTAAAATCCGACAGTTCGTAAGTCCGATAGCCCATTATTCCGACAATTCACAAGTCCGACACTTTACAGGTCCGACAGCTCAATACTCCGACAGCCCATTAGTCCGACGGTCCAACAGTCTTACGGTTTGATAGTAAGACTTTCATCATCTCCGGACGAAGACCTTTTGGGTCGAAAATTTGGGAGACATATTTTTATTCTCTTTATGTTGTACATTTGCATTGCTTACGTTTGGTTTGTTTTTACCTTTTAAAGGTGGCTACCTTTTAACCCTAATCATTTAGTCTTGTATTTTTGTTTTAAAGCCATCACGCAACATTTACTCTTTTTTATAATCTACTGGAAACCTGAATTCATTGACCAAATATAATACACCAGGAATTTAACTATGTAAACCAAACACCTGTTTAAATCAAACAAAATATTTTGTCCCAAGGGTGTTTGGATTAGACAAGTTTTACTGAATGTATAATCATATATGTGGCCAACCAAAATTATTTTTCACCTTACCATTACAAAATCTGAAAAATTTTAGGACAAAGTCTGAATTCTGGAGTAAGAAGTTGGTGCCTATATCTGATCCTCCAACAACACAGGTGTTTTCTGGAACATTTACAGTAATTGTCAGGCTTTCTTCTCGGCCATCTTTTCTCATGTCAAGCTGGAAAACATGTTTAACAGTGATTCAAAATCTTGTAGACTTTTGAACATGTTTAAGTTATTGACATTGATACCATTTCATAAATGTCTACTTTGAGGATTTCAACAAGTTCAAAGACATAATGGGCAGTCCTAACTCACTTTCAATGTACATGGGCTCCTAGAGATGATATTGCTTCCCATCTTTAATGTAGTTGGAATATCTATCCAATGAAGGCCATTATAATTAATCCAATGATTAAGAAATATTTTTAGCAGAAAAAAAAACATAAAATGGTTGTCAAACTTAACTACTATTTATTAATATTCCTGGATAGTAAATAACAAAAATGAAACTAACTAAATAATTTTCTATTGTTATTAATGATCAGAAACCCCAAAAAGCATGGCAAACGTTTCACAAAAAGTCGTAAGACTAACAATGACTTCCAGTCCTGTGTTATGTATGTAAAAAATTACATTGACTTGTAACACTCACAACCTTTTGTGAAATGTTTGCTTGTACCACTCACTGGAAACCAGATCAGACTGCGCAATAAAGAGACAACTAACAGTTTGGTTGCAATAAGTGTTGTCGTTTCTATTTTGTTTTATCTAATTTGATTTTACAGTCCTACCTGTGTGTAAAACAAAAACTGAGGTGCTTCCCAAGCACAGCATGATACGACAGCAGCACAATGACATGTGAAGTTGAACAAATGAACCGTTTGGTAAGTGTGGGTACAGTATTTTGCTAGACACAGCAAAATGACTAAATCAGTGATCATTTTGACCCCCTTTATCCTCAAAACTGCTGTTACTTATGTTGCATTTTCCATAAGGAATGATTTGGAAAAGCCCTGATCAAAATCAGAGGAAAAATTTCAAAAATTTCCATATCATGCAAAACTGAAGTTTTGCCATATTAGACATCTATTTTCTCACACATCGGACAATGGTATCCATGGTTTTGACAAGTCAAGATTTCTCTGTCTTACATAGGGGGTGTAAGACAAGCTATACACATTTATTCACGCCAAATTAATTTATCCTTGATACATATCATAATATCGATTAAACTGTGATTAAAATTCATTCAGGGAATTATTATTGGCCTATTAAAATACATAATGCTAAATTAACGTTTATTGTGGTATTTATATTGTGTAAACACATTGATTTTTTAAAAGCTTTTTAAAAGCTTTTGCACACGCTCATTGTCTGTGACGTTGCATAATGAAAACAATGGCATTCAGCGAGTGATATGTGTATTTACGATAAAAAAATGTGAGAAAAAGAATCAAAAACCACCAAAAATACAAGACGGAAATCTCAGACACCCTGGGGTAAGTATTCCATTGTTCTCTGACTCAGCAAGCCTCATCAGAGAACAACTGAAATCTTACCCTCGGCTGTCTGAGATATTCTTGTCTTGTACTTTAGGTGGTGTTAGATTCTATATATCTTGAAAATGATAAGAAATAGATAATCATTGACAAACATATGAAAGCTCTCATTGGAAAAATCATTAGAGGGAAAATAAAATTTCTTCATATTATACAAAATTGAATTTTTTTCCCCAATTTGACCCTTTTTACCTCAAAACTGGAGAGATAGAGAAAATCTGTTATCATACCATTAAAGGCTCTCATTATAAAGGAATCAAATGCAAAAAAAAACCCCGATCGAAATCGATTAAAAAACCCTTTGACCCTTTGACCCTATTTATACAAAAAGATTTAAATGCTTCAAAAAAAGACTTGGAGTTTAAATAAGGGTATGGCCATTTTTAGACCACATATATCTCAATAATGGTAAGGGATATATTTGTGACACTTGTGGTTTGTTATGTTGGTTTTGTCATGGGAAATACAAAGAAAACTCAGGTGCTTCGCAAGCGCAGCATGATATGATTGCAGAACGTTGAAATGTGAAAGGTGAACAAAAGACCCTTTTGGTAAGTGTGGACACAGTATTTTGTTTGACACAATAATGTGCTGGACACAGTAATGTGTTGGACACAGTAAAGTGCTGCACAGTAAAATGCTTGACATGGTATATGACTGGATAAAAGATCATTTTGACACATATTATCCTCAAAACTGATGTCACTTTGTTAATTTTTTCATAAGGAATCATTTGGGAAAAAACCCATCAAAATCGTATTAAAAATAAAATTTTTATATATTATACCCCCCACTACTTTGACCCCTTTTAGCTCGAAAACAGTAAAAGATAGAGAAAATCTGTTGACATACTACTGAAAGCTCTCATTGAGAGGAATAAAATGCAAAAAAAAACCATCAAAATCGGATGAAAAATAAAAATTTCACATCTCCTGAAAATCGCATTTTTTAAACCCTTTGACCCCTTTTATACAAAAACGGTATATTTTACAAAAAAAACTTGGAGTAACTTTTATTGCATTTTTCATAAGGAATCATTTGCAAAAAAACCCATCAAAATTCGATGAGAAATAAAAAAGTTTCAAAATTAAGGGCGTGGCCATTTTTGGACCCCTCATATCTCAATAACAGTAAGAGATAGGGCCTATTACGTTGACTTCTTCATGGGAAATACAAAGAAAAAAAACATCTAAATTGGACAAGAAATAGAAATCTTGCATTCAAATAAGAGAAAAAACCCTTTTGGCCCCTCCCCAAAAATGGCTGGGGCTTGATCCCTTAAAATCAATACCAACCTTTATTTTTAACCAATTATCAATGTTCCAAAATATTAAAAGGATTGGTTAATTAGAACAAAAGTTTTCGTGCGGAAACCAACCTGTCTACAGACGCAGACGACAGCGCCATACCATAATACGACCGCAATTTTTTGCGGTCGTATAAAAAAGCATAAAACTTGCTAGAAAATAAAAATCTCATCTCCTGCGGAGTTCCCTTTTGACCTTTTTGGAAGAAATTGATTAATGCTTCAACATATCTTGTAACTTTTCTTATTTCTCATAAAGAATTACTTGAAAAAACTCAAAATCAGATGACAAATAATAAAAGTTTAAAAATTCACGATGTGGCCATTTCCAACCTTATTTGTGTAAACAAAAACAGTAGGGATGAGTCATGGCGCTTTTGGATTTAGTTTTCTCTTACAAGAATGTAAAAAAGGCCCCAGAAAATATAAAAATAAAGGTATTTTCCTTACAATTGAATAATGGTAAAAAATCATTACAGTACCTCACCCCAATAAACTGATTGGGCTCGATCTGGTGCCAAAGATCGATGTCGAAATGAATCCTGTCACTAGAACAAAAGTAACCGTACAGAAAGCAACCTGTCTACCGAAGTCAGCAACACCAAAGCCAATTTTAGCGGTTTTATAAAAATTCCTGAATCCCCAACTTACCTGTGTGGTATTGTTGCTTAAGACATGTTGAAATGCCTCCTTCTTTAGTAACAAAGTATCTAGACATATCACAACAGGATCAAACTCAATATATTTGTCCACCAATTCTTTACACTCTACCTAAAAATAAAGATTTATATCTCAAGTTTACAGTGAGTCAATCAGGTTTGACTACCTCGTAACTTCTTATAAACCTTTATATCCATACTAATCTGATTAAAATCAGATCTTGGTAAAATTTCTCGCTACTTTCTCAAACCAAGGTCTAGACCCACCATATTTGGTCTTTGTAAGAACTTCAGTCTGCTACAAGTTGTTTGACTGTGACCTCATTTTATGGTTGAGTGACATTATATTCTTTTTTACACTCAAGTTCATTTCTCAACAATTGTTGTACCGAGAACCACAATATATTGTCTATAGTTAGATCTTTTCAGGCAAATGCCCGTCTGACCTGGACCTTATTTCCATGGATGAATGACTTTGCCCATTTTGCGACATGTTTTCATATTCAAATTCATTTCTCAACAACTCTTATACATAGACCCTCCATATTTGGTCTGTAGTTAGATCTTGATGGGTATTTTCAAGTTTGCTATATATCATTTGACTTTTCATTGCCAAGTGACTTTAGTTAAGTTTTTGTGATTTAGTCTTTTTTAAGGTCTCACTATACGGTTCGACGTTTTCTATTGAACTCAATGTTAAACCAGAGGCTTCCAGGAGCCTGTCATCGCTCACCTGTCATACAGTTTTCCAAAGTAAAGTTCACATTAAAACCATTTGAATTAACTTTGGTTTTAATAGCACAAGCAAGTTCGGCTGAGGCAGCCATTTTGGTTGTCAGATGCCCGATAAAGTTCTGAAAGGAACCCATCTAGGGACCATTTCACCAAAGATTGGTAACAATGAAGTTAAGTTACCGATGAGAAAATATTTTTTATGAATTTCCCATAGGGTCCTATGTCATATTAAGTTGGGCCAAGGCAGCTGTCTTGGTTGGCGGATGTGGTCAACAGACAAAACAATTTCAACAAAGTAAAGTGCCAATGGAGTAAGTAGATCCAGTCGAGAAGAATTTTTTTCATAAATTTCTCGTATGGGCCTATGTATAACTAAGTTTGGCTGGGGTGGCAATCTTAGTTGGCGGGTGAGGTCATCAGACAAAATTTTGAAAGTGAAAGAGACCATCTAGAAATCATTCCACGAAAGTTTGGTTCCAATTGAGCAAGTAGTTTCCAGACTTGTAATTTTTTTCATGAATTTCCCATAAAGTCCTATGTAAAACTATGTTCGGCTGTGGAGGCAATCTTTGTTGGCGGGTGGGGTCATCCGACATGATTATGAAGGGGACCAACCTAAGGACCATTCCACCTTAATAAAGTTCTAATTGTGTAAGCAGTTCAAGATAAAATAATTTTTTTGCAAATTTCCCATAGGGTTCTATATAACACTTTGCTCCGCTGGGGTGGCCATATTGGTAAGAGGTTGGAAATGCAAGACATAATTTTGGAAGGAGACCACCTAAGAATCATTTCAGTAAAGTTTGGTAGCACAATAGTTTCAGAGGAAAGATTTTTGAAAATTCATCCCCCTTTTAAGCTCACCTGGCCTAAAAGGCCATGTGAGCTTTTCTCATCACTTTGCGTCCGTCGTCCGTCAACATTTCATATTTTAATCTTCTCCTCTGAAACGACTTGGTCAAATTTGACCAAACTTTGAT
>JAULBM010309754.1:0-14188 GCA_032357055.1 Geukensia granosissima | reverse complement strand
TTTTTTTCTTTTTTTTTTTTGTTTTTTTTTTTTTTTTTTTTTTTTTTTTTTTTTTTTTTGACTATTCTTTAAGAAGCCATCGACTTCATGTACTTGTTTGCTTTTTCCTATAACTGAATGAAAGAATTATCTCACATCTAATACATTTTTGTCAAAGATTATCATAATTGTACACAAAAAGTGACTTGTCTGATTTCATTCCATAATACTATTTGTATGTTTTATTATTTTTAAATGAGCAGTAGGTAAGTATCCATATATATTGTTTATTTAAAAGATATTTATGTGTTACCTGATGCAATGTTGAAACAATATTTAAAATTCGGTAACGCCTCAAAATAATAGGTTTCCTCCTTCATTATTGTGTGAGGGTTTTTTTTTTTTATCTTTCCTGGAAAATCTTTGATGTTTTGTTTTCTTGTGATATTTTTCTCAGAATGCATTTGAATAATTAATATCAAATGTTGTCAAATTGATAACTTTTGTAAAAATTTGCCAGGAATTTTCAGTGCAGGAAAAGGGTAAGTTGACGTTAACAAACATGGCACTGCTATTGTTTACTGTAACTACATGTCAAGGTGTGTCCGGTCAAATTTTTGAAAGCTACCAGCCAGCCAGGACAAAAAACACACATTGAATAAAAAACCACGCCCCTTTGCGATGTATTGCCACATAGACTAACACTAAGTTGAAATCATATTTTGCAATTAATCTGTTTTGACGAAAAGTACAATGATAAAAACTGCTAAATTAAAAAATCAGCTATTTTTAGGTATGAATAAAGCAATGTAACATTAACCTAACTGTTCAACCAATGATTTTCTGGATAATTCTGTGTTTTTTATTTACCTTAATAACCATAAAATCTTCAAAGACGCGGACGCAAAACAAAATAAAAAAAGAACTACGACCTAATTAGATAGATATTATAATGGTTTATTGTTTGTTACATTTTGCGTTCTAAAGAGATTTCGATACCAAAGGGTGTACAGAAATCGTAAAATCAGCAGACAGGCAAGACCGTGACCAACAAAAAGAAAAGAAAGGCAAATATAGTTTGTACAATACTACATTGAAAACTAAAGCGAGAGTAACAAAAACCTTCAAAAACCAGGATGAGTTCATGTGCTCAGGAAGGGTCTGCACCTACTGCTCCATAAGTGATTTGTTGTCATGAAATTGGGAAGATATCCATTGTTATTTGTGAAATGAATATTTCGTATCGGTCACCCAGATCATGATGATGATGACTTTAATCTTTCATTGATAAACATTTGGTTCATTTGCCTTTGTATCAGCAGCAACCCTCCATTTATAAAATCAAAATATGAAGCACACGCTCTGGAAAATTGAGAACAATACTTCGTACGCAGATGCGGCTGGAATGTTTTCTAGGCATGAACGGAAATGTTACAATTGGAAATCAAAGTTTTCTCTCTTGTCGTTAAGTTTTGTTCGAAATCCACCATACTGTCAATTATCTCTGAGTATATTTTTGGGAATATTGCAGAGGATTGTAAATACTTAGTTTTTTAAAAGCATTTTATATCAATATGGTATCATTGAATCTTAACTAGTTATGAACCTGTTACCGGTAATACAACAATAAGTTGACTCCTTCTCTGATTGACGTTAACCCATATTAGGATTTTAGGATTCCTTAACGGATGTTGCGCGCAAAACAGGGGATGCTCACCTTTCGTATGCACCTGGTACCACTGCTGTTTTGTAAAGCAGTTCGTGGATTCCAAGCCTTTGTTCCTTTTGTTTTCGCTTTACCTTTTAGTTTGTTTCAAATTTGTCTTGTCTCTTTGAATTTTGCACTTTTGATCTCTCATATGGGTATTCTACACTGGACTGCTATTAAAATTTCCTATGGTTTATTTGGAACAAGTTTTCGCTGATACTTTTACACGTTTGTATGAATTATATTATACGCGAAAATTGATTTATTGTTGTTGTTTAACGTCCAGTAATTTCATGCTTATTCAGGACGGAAACAAGTTTGCAAACAATAAATCAATAAGTAGACTGCCACTTGAAAAACTGCGGGTTGGATAGGGGCGGAAAATTTAGCCTTGTAACTGGCCGCCTACTGACCACTCAAAAAGAGCTGTTACAAAGGGTGTTTAGCGTGCTTAGGAGTGGCATTTCCTAAACAAGGGGTGTCTTAAACGTTAATAGTACCATTTCTTTAACGAAACAAACTGATTAAAAATGCAACCGTAGAAATTTGAACCGTTTCCATAAACATATCCTAATAAATTTGGCATTGCAAACAACTTTTCTTTTTTTCAGGTTTATTGAGAAAACAGTATTAAATCGTCGCACATACTGTATTTAGTGGCATCTATTGTTGACAGGTTTGATGTCTAAACTTCAGGAAGCTTATCCTGAGCTTGCTTTCACTAACCTTATTCTGAGATTGCATTCATTAACCTTATCCTGAGTTTGCTTTCATTGACTGCGACCATTTATTCTTCTTTTTGTGTGTAATTTTGTTTAGTACATTTATTGTAATTAAGGTACTATCTAGTCGGTTTTGGTGTTTCTGTAGTTCGTCTGTTACTGCTTGTTTCCCTTGATTTCTTCCTATGGTCACTTGTCAGGAGAGGGTTAAGATCCCAATCTCACAACCTGTCTTATGTGCCTGTCCCAAGTCAGGAATTGTGGTCATATGTTTTTTAAGTATATGTTTTATATACAACCTTGATGATTTTCAGTTAGGAGCAGTTCTCACCGATTGATCCTTTATTCGTATGAAACTGACTTTGTACATAGCCTTCTGCAGAAAAAAGAGAAAAAGTGTGCTCAATCCTTTGGTTTAACGTTCCGCTATTTAGTTGATGTCACTTCACTGAATAAATCTAAATTTTGTGACTATGTTGACCGAATTTATCCCACAAAACTTGAAAACAATAATACAACAGAAGCAGAAAAGTCTGTTTCACACCTAGACTTACATCTAGAAATTAACAGTAAGGTCGGGTTATGAAAAAAAACTTTACGACAAGAGAAATTACCTTGATTTTTCCAATCTACACTTTCAGTTCATGTCGAGCAACATTTCAGCCAGTATATATTTCTTGTTTGATACGCTACTTCAGGGCTTGTGCTTCCTATCATGATTTTATTGATAAAGAGTTGCAGCTGACTAGAAAGCTACTGAGCCAGGGGATTTGTAAGGGAAAGATAAGATTGTAAATTTGTAAATTACTTCTGGTTTTCTTGTGGTTGGAGTGCAGTCTCTCTAAAATTTGCCCAATATCTTTTTATTTTCAGATTTCATTGCTTATCGTTGAAGGCCGATATGGAATTAATTATTTGTAAGTTGTATCTATTTATTATTACATAATGCCAATTTTTCTATTTATCAGTCCTGAATATTCCAGTTCATATTGGTTATTAATTGAAGCCTAAACTGACCCTTTGAAATGATAAACTTATCGGTAACGTTTCAATAAATAAAAATGTACCTAGCTAATCTACAAAAGCAGAACGTTTTAAAATTTCACACAGCTTTGCCCAAAGTGAAAGGCCTTTTGGCACAAAGATGCTATTGCAGTGACAAACAGAATTATGAGTATGAAAAAATTAATAAAAGTTAAAGTTATTTCATATTTCACAAGACAGTCAACTTCGTTTATATTCGGTTAATTTAGAATTACTTTCTCATGAAAATTTTAATTCGTGACAAGTTTGTTCTGTTGGCAAGAGCATCGAATAAATAATATATCTCAAGGTAATTTATATTTAAATGAAAACCTACATATTATGTTATCGATCATTAATAATACATGGCTGAATAATACTTAGACATAACGATTTTTGTTCGTGTACATAACTAATATTTGATTATAACTTTAAGCATACAAGTATGTTGCGGTTTTATAAAATATTCAGCTGTTCTTATTTGAATGTTATTTTGATTGCCATGACTAACAAAAAATACTAAGATATCGATAAACATCTCTAAAAAATCATCTGCAAATGCTGTTTACTCAAGATAAAATCGATCAGTAATAGTCTAGGAAAAGAACATGTCCTTTGAATGTTACTGTGTAAAAAACGAGAGTAGTACAGTCGCAAACACCTTGGTTCTGATGTCATACTCAATAGTTTATTGGCGTCAGTATTTGGGAAATAAATATATATTTGTATTCAACGTATGCTAAAATGCCAGTTAGCACATATTAACAATAAAACATACATAACACCAATTTAAAAAATAACGACACAAGTATCGCTTAGGATACCTTCGAACAAATATAACCGAAAAAAATTGAAAACGTCCCGTAAAATGTCAAGCCCAGAGGAAATTAACGGAGGCTTAAAAGGTACTGACAGTGGTACCCCCGCAGTATAAAAAGCACGCAAATACCGTTACTAAATGTCGTAGACGGTTTTTTACTTCAGGTTAGATAGGGATCAAATTATAGGGAAACATATTTTTATATTAACTTATGTTTTTTAAACTCAATAAATTAACAAAATATTTCAAAAAAACGATGGGAAAATATATATCTCATGATATCAAATAGCAAATTAAAGCAGGAAACAATCGTTAAAGTGCAAAAATATTAGATTTTCAAGTCAATGTTTAAATTGCAGATAAAAAAATATATTTATATTTTTTTATCGAAAAGATATTAATACTTAAGTTAAACTTATATAATATTCCTCAGATGGATTATGTTGATCACCAAAACAGGCATATGATGGTAAAAGCTGAAATATTCTGTGCAACAACAATCAATGTATTCCATTATAAACATCCCTTTCTTATAAGATATGGAAAACAGTCTTTCAGTCTTCATCATATATAACAATGAATGAATGCCTGGACGTGATATTTAACCTGATAAAAGTTATCACCGCAACGTATTACTTAATGTATACATTCCAAACAATGTTTTGTATTTGTCTACATAAAAATCAGCCAGAAGGTAATATCCTAGGATTTAACTCCCATCTCTTCTTTAATAAATTCAACCCCAATCAAACAAACAAATCAATGAATTTTTATTCAGAACGTCCAGCGGGTTCAAAAATTTTGGTGTTCAGAAATCTGCGTTTTGGAAAATAAATTACAAAACATATAGAAGGAGATGTGGTATCATTGTCAATGATTAAGCCATCTAACGTCCAGTGTAGAATACAAATGCGTGAGAGGAATTCGAAGATACCAAAGGGGCAGATCACAAATACATAGATCAAAGAGACAAGACAAATTTGGAACAAACTAGACGATAAAACGAAAACGAAAGGAACACAGGCTTGCAATACACGAAATCCTTTATAAAACATGATTGGGATCAGGTGCTCTCGAAGGGTAAACCCCCTGGCTTGTGCAAAAAAGTCGAAATTACAAATAGTCTTCATCTACGGTTAACTAGAGTGAAAACAATCAAATGGTACATACAATGCACTGTTAATAAAACAAAGAATATGACTCTAACCATAAACATTTTTCTTTGAAATGTGCATGATTTTCAAAGAAGATTTTTTATGAAATTAAATTTATTTCAGAAAATTCCGAGCTATTTTCTTTATGTATTTTTGTAATGTAATGTCGGATTTATTGGCGTATACACGAGTGAATCTAACAAGACTTTTAATATAAAAACAGGAGATGTGGCAAGATTATCCATGAGACAGCCACCCACCAAATGACAGTAGAATTTAAACTTCTACAGGTCCCATTAAGGCCTTCAATAATGAACCAGAGTCCATACCATAACGGAAGCTGTAAAATGCAATGCCAAGAATACAAAATGTGAAACTATACATAATACACGACAATCGACCTTAACAAATGCAAAAATGGTGAACAAATAACAATAAATGACTAATTAAACGACAACAAATGGGCTACAGGTTCCTGGCTTGGGACAGGCACATAAGTATGTAGCGTGGTTAAAACGGTTGGTGAGTGCTCAATCCTCCCCCTAATCTGGGACAGTAGTGGGACAAAACAACAATAAAAACACACTATAAAAATCGGTTGAAAACTCACCTTGGTTTTGTAGGGTTCGTGTTACTCGAGCTTTAGTTTTCAGTGTAGTTTTGTGTGTTCTATGACTTTCGTTTCATTTTGTTGGCCATGGTCTTGTCCGTCTTCCGAATTAACGATTTCTGGCTGCCCCTTTGGTATCTTCGAATTCCTTCTAAATCTCCAAAAATGAAGCGGCTATTAAAAAGTATTTCTTACCAAATAGAAAATCTTTTCTTTTATCCTTGCAAGAGAATCAAGTTTGTTCAGTGGTGCAAACCAAATACGCATTTCGTTTAGCAAATTGCAGGGAAAGACAGGGTTATGTAAAGCATAGATGATCCTCAATTTATCTAAAAGGTTGATGTATTTTCGAGACAGCCACCCGTACATTATAAATTCCAAATATCTACAGGCTGCCTTAAGGCATTCAAAAATGGAAAAAGGCCCACCGTAAGGCAAGCTGTGAAAGGTTTTAATTACATTCACATGTAGATGAAATCGTTTGTCCGGCTTTGAATGATGACAACCATCAGGCACCGATAGTTTAATTTTCAGAAAGCTGCTGGGATAAGTGTCTTAGCATGATTATCTTATGCCCCAAATGTGGGCATTATTTTCCACTAGTGAAGTATATCCAAAAAATTATCAGCACAAATGGTTCGATCGTAAATAAATATGGGCAATGGTTTTCCACTTATGCAGTTATACAAAAAATTCAGCTCAATGGTTCGACCGTAAATAAATAAATTCGAAATAAAAGGATACCCGGTTTTTGCCTATGCTAATGACAAGAAGCTTTTCAAGAACGCCCGTTGAATTTTTTGGCAATAAAAAAAAAACAGTTAACAGAGCTATTTTTCATAACGCCCATTATAGAAATTTATTATAGCATCTTTGCAGTGTTTGGGGCAATAGTTTATTGGTTTTGGAGTTAAAGAAGCCAGTAAATAGAACTGACATGCTTTTGAATGTTAAATGTATGGTCTCATTAAGATGGTCATTAATGGTTTGTCAAGTAGGGAGGTATGATCATCATGGCATGTGTATACGTTCATTATGGATGGATTGCATTTATCGACTGCATCTAGTAACTTAATAAATTTCAATATTTTAGCACATTACTTTACTTGAATTCTGCCATATTACTACATTTTAAGATTATTTCAACACTTTCCCGCATTTCAGAACTACCCTTAGCAAAATTATGTGCCCTACGTTACTGTCCCTTGCAAATCATTGCAGTTTATGACAAATAATTCGATGTAAAATAAAAATTGTACTGTATTTGCATACCCTACTCTATATTCTCTTAACAAAATTAAATAGAATAATATATATTTATCAGGATTTATTATGGTTTATTGTTCATTATTACTTCCTAAAATTGCCTTTCAATGGTTTAGTATCGCCTGAATTGTTGAAGAGTGCCATCTTAAGGAGCCCCTAGAGCGAAAAAAAATCAATTTTCATAGAACATATCCTATATATTTCACAAACGCTCCATATCGTTTAAGAATTAAAAGTCTCATTTAAAATACAGATGTCTAAAATCTAAATATCCAGATTAAAACCAAAAGTACTCCTAATGATATACTTCTTTATAAGAGTACTTTTGGTTTTACGTCAACAATGTATAAATATATTTTCATTGTTGATTGTACAACAACCTTAGTTTACCGCTGTTACTATAAACCAAACAATAAAATTTTCTAATCCAGTTTAATGAAACACATCAATTAAAAGCAGATATAAACGCTAAAGGAACAACGAAATTTCAGATTTGCAAAACCTACGCTAGGTACCATTAAAAATTATTTCAAAAATACCTTTTTTCTGCAATTCAAATTTTTAGTAACATTTGAAACAGTGCTACTTGAAAATGAAAATGGCATTGTCGATAACGTTATAAATAAAGTTTTCAATTCTTTTCGTAGTAAACATTTCATTGATGACATCACATCAATTTCCCTGGTTCTTTATTGATACAGTTTGAAATTTGTATGTCTTCAGTTATACATTTTGCCAACAATTAGCAAGTAATTTAGACATATTTAATGTAACAAATTCCTTTCTGTGGCAATGTTTGGTTTCAGAGTATGTGTTTGTGAATCCCGTCATTAGAACTACAATTTGATCTTATAAATGTTTTTCTGGTATATTTTGTTTAATCCTTTTAAAAATTTATGAACCATTTTATTTATGTAATAAAACAGATTAAGTTATCATTATTGTGCATTTCAGATGGATTTGTGTTTTGTAATAAATAACTAAAGTTATACACTTCACATTAGAAAAAGAAAATAAACAAAGCAAAAAAACAAATCAAAATTTAGAAAAATAAAATCCTAAAAGACCAGTCTAGGACGAGAAGTTTAGCGATCATTCAGTCTTGGTGAGAACCCAAAGGGCGAAACTCCAAAAACAAGCCACTGAAATATATGAAAACCTGTACAATAACATAATAAGAATGATATAAAAGGAAATTTCGGTTCTATTGACTTGTGCTTAAACTACTATTACCAAAATAAGTATTAACTTGTGTTATAAATGCTGTAAAATACCTCTATCAACCATTTTTTCGTTTGAAATATTCAAAGGATGTTTTAGACAATCTAATTTGTTTTGCAAGTTCCTTATTACACTATTTTATACTCTTTATATTATTTACCTTATACACTTGTTATGGAAAAGCTTCCTTATCAATAATTTGTCATGCAAAAAATCTGGCTGTTTATACATATGTTTTAATCAATTTAATTCTTGTTAAGCGATAAAAAATTTGATAAATAAACAAGTTGGACAATATCTGATATTTTTGCAGCAGTCTTATTCCTTCTTGGTGATTTTTTGTACGATTACGATACTATGTATGGCGCTCCCCTTATTATAGATTTTATTCTTAATTGTTATGAATCACAGTTAATTGCAAACATTCAAAACATTCAAAAAGACCATTCAAAATAGGATTTAGTTTATCAATAGAGTTACAACTTAATTAAGTGTGAATTTTAAACAACTAAAAATCTAATAAACTTAATCTATCCAAATTAACTAACTTTAAATAAATCAAACACCAATAATGTTCATGGTATTTTCCAAATTTGGATTTAACATTAGAACAGGGCTGTGTTTTTAACAGCAAAACATTTTTAAACAACCACATTGTCTATCGAGTCAGGAGTCGATGTTTAAGTTGGTTTTTTGTATTAATATGACATTGGTGCAAAATATTTGAAATTTTACGTATACACATTTTATATGTTTGGGGTAATCTAGAGCTCGTCAGAAGGAGGCGATTCCACCCTGTTGAGAGCGTTGAGGCGACTTCTATATTTAACAATTTCCCTCCTTTCTTTCGGAGATTGAGGATGGTCTTCTTGGTATTTATGTCAACAGCATTGCTAACAATAAACCTAAAACATGCTTAATAATCTGGGTTTTTTTTTTCAAAACAATCGAAATAAGCATATTTTCGTTTAAGTTAAGGATTATATTGGGGAAATTAATCATTAAGATAAATATGTAGGTTATCGTTCGTATATACTGGCTAAACGATTTAATGAGTTTATTTTCTACGTAATCCTTGTGAAAAAAAGTTCATTCTCTCACTAGTTTTCCCTTTATTCAGCAATTTATTTCATATAATTATTTTTTGAAAAAATATTTACATAATAATAATTTACTAAATTTAAGACAATGTGCTATCTACTACACATTCCATTACACGTAAAGTGACGTAACCCAGAATCTATTTGAAGGGAAATTATTTTTGCAAGAAAGTATTGAGACATTTTAAATATTTTATTAAAACCAATACAATATATTTATGTTTGATATATTTCTTAGCACATCAACGTTCTAACAATAATGTTTAAGATGGCATAATATATATTTGTTGTCATAACAACAACCTTCATATACTTCCTTGTTGTCATATAATACTAATATTATAATAATGACAGTAATAATGAAATTATAATGTGGGTTTAATTATAAAAATATAAAGCACACGCATTTTAAGTTAAATAAAGTTATACTTAAAATTTGCCGTCTCGTCCGTGTCTGTTTAAATGTGCTAAACCTTTTTGATATCCCGGCACATTTTATATCGCTGTCGACGCATATCGTGGTGTAAGCTTATTCATAATTTAGCATTAAGAAGAAGAATACTCAATTTTGACTCAATTTTTTGGAAAGACTGAAATGTTTTATAGTTAAATTTTAGAACTTTAGAGATAATACAAACACAAATGAATTAAGTTTTTATGAACGATCAAGACAATGATAGAAATAAGCTGTGGCTTATAACGTAAAAAATGGACGTAATGTGCGAGATCGTTATAAATAAGAAATCAAAGATAAATTGCTTTATATAGTTTATGATATTTTCGATGAGGTGATTAAAGGAGTTGTTGAAAAGCGTTGCTCACGTTAGTTTATTTATATAAAAGGAATTCGAAGATACATTTCCTTTGTATATATTTATGTTTAAAGACTGCTCGTAAGAAATGTATGTTGTCGTCTTTAAATGTTTAATATGCCTAAAGCATGTTCGCATAGACATTCCATCGACGTGAATCAACACGCAGGTAAAAAATCCATTTATCTTTATACACCAGACTGTTGTATTAACGCTTGATCGAATCTCTTTGTTAGAAAGTTTATTTCATTGCCAATACAAGTAATCACAAACGTTTACCCCAGAATTGCAAAATATGAATTTATTCAATATTGGTAATTTTGTATTATGAATCTATTAAATTACACTTTTATTACTATCATGGTTATTCCCTATGATATAGGAAACACTATACTCAAATGTTATTATCTAAAGGTATTATAGTGATAAATGAATCGAAGGTCATGAAGTATAAATAACTAGAACGTAAATATTTGGCATCAGTCCTATATATAATAAATAACTACAATGATGATTGTAATGTTCATTGAGTTAAGTCTGAACTCGTTAATACCAATGGGTAAAACAAACGACATTATTCAGGACATTTCTAAAGAAAATAAATTTGTCAGCTATTTTAGTCCAGAAACTCCATTGGAAAGCAAAACAGGCGAGCTTCTTTATGCAGCAGAGTATCTTTATTCTTTTTTTTAATTTAATAGACCATAGTTGTGTTTATTCTTGTACGCTTGTTGGTAGGTTTTGTGATTACTAAAGTAAAACAACAAACACATAAATAGTTTAGAGAATTATTGGTTGAACAAGAAGGTGTCATTTTGTATTTCTTTATTCGTATATAGTTTTTCTTCCTGTCTGACAGGTTGCATTAAAACATTTGACCTGACGCTAAATAAATAAGAAAACAGACACAGCCTTATTGTCATTTTCCGTAAAAAGAAAGGGGAAGTCGTGGATAGAGAAACCCAATTAATGTTTTGTGTCAGGACTCGACATGGTCATTTGATAGTCTTTGTGTTGTTTTCATAATCGTTTTCATTGTTATATCAATTAATATTCCGGTTTCTGTTCATTCATTTAACATGAACAATCGTCAGTCATTCATTTCTCGGGTTAGAGCTAGTAACAACGAGTGGAAATACAATACCGTTGAAAGTCTTGTAGGGACCTCTAGATGTAACTCCATATCTTCCATTTCTTCTTAGTCCAAGAGCTACCATTTGCAGAAAAAATAATACAAATACTTTATAATGTTGTTGATTAAATTCTACAATTAACTATTTTGTATACTTTATACAAATATGTGTAAAAATTACACGTCATATCGAAACAATCAGTAAAAACTCAAAACGGTGACAATGTGGACTAACGCATTTGATATTTGTATAATGATAAAACAGAATTTCGAAAATCGCAATTTCCTTTTTCTGATTTTATTGTCATGTAACTATTGAATGAGTGTAATATATTCATATAAATAGACCTTTATTATGACGTCTGATCATTTAACATAACCAGTTATTTAAATTCGTACAGAATACCATAGTGGGAAATGCAGTAACATATATAATTATTTCTTTATTGTAGGTAATTCTTCTGTTCTAGTACCGAACTATTTAGATATAAAGCACCTTTTGTTTTTTTTCTTTTAAACTATGTGAATTTGATTTTATTTGTTTTAAATGACTGGGTTATATATGAAAAGATAAATGTGATTTGAAAACGTAAAATATGGATCTATTTATGATCAATTATTTTCAGACGTTTTTTAATTAGAAAACATTAGTCTTGTCTTAAATTATAAGAAAAGATTTGTTGGTATTTTCATTGATTTATTTTTTTATCATTGCTTGTCTTTCGTAGATGCTTACAATATACCAATAAACAAGTGTATGGATAGTTCAAAACACCACTGTCACTATTGTAACGGTTTAGTTGGCTTGCCGCTTGTCTTGGGAAAACAAACATCCGCTTAAACGATTAAATGTAATTCTATTGAGACAACTTATAACCTTGGCATGTTGTCTCTTTGCGCTTTTTAAAAAATTAAATGAGATTTATATTTTCCAAAAATTTTTTAGCCTTCTTTTGTTTTTTAATGAATCTTTGCTTGAATCTGTTTATCGAAAAATGCCAAGTACTTTCACAATGCAAATTAAAAGTAGAAGATGTGAAATGATTGTCCATGAGACAGCCAACCACCAAATGACAGTCTAATTTTATTTTCTGCAGGTCATATAACGGTCGTCCATTATGAACCGGAATCTTTACCATAACGGAAGCTGTAAAAGGACCCCAAAATACAAAATATGAAACTATCAATATAACACTATTATCGAACTAATCTATTTTAAAAATGGTGAACAATTTACAACCACTAGACTACAGTTTCGTGGCTTGGGACAGGCACATTAGTACGTCTACGATAGGGTCGTCCTAATACTGCTGCAATATTTCGGGTTTTTTATTAATGCTGAAACTAACAAGCAACTGTCAAGATGAAGAACAGAAAGGGTTTTTTACACGATAACATATTATATTTTGTTTGAGATTCACCCCACATCATTTATTTTATTGACTGTATAGAAATGTGTTGGATTACAATCTTATTGCTTATTGAGAGATAACATGCTTTAGTAAAACTGCAACTATGGTTCATGAATATATATATGTCACATATTGGCGGTCGGTTTCTCAGGATGCAATATTTCTTACAAATTATCAAACATCAACACACCGTAATTTGTTAATTATACACATTTTAATTAATTTATGTTTTTTTTTGTCAAATACTGATTAAATTCATCACATCAACTAAATCCTTTTTGAAATGGATTTTCAGTAAAGTATTCGTGATATAAATTTATCATAGGTAAATAAATTAATCTATACTACGTCAAGGATGAATCAAAGTAATTTATGAGTCATCAAAACAAGTTTTTACGTGCATTTTGGCTTGTATAATCTCCTCTTTATAACAGTATTACTTCGACTATAATAAGTATTAGCTCGTCAAACCTCGTTTGTTGTAATAAAACAATGCGTTTGTAGTTTAAAGTTAAAAGCTATACCATACAGATAATTCATATTTTTGCACCAACAAAAATTAACAAACATTTTCCCGTGTCTATAGGAAGATACTTGAAGTAAGAAAAAATAAACATTGACATGGTGAAAATTATCATATAAAAACTTCGAGAAATGTAGGTGTTCGGTGTCCTTCTATTTGTTTACTTGCGTTTGACCCATTAACATAGCAAAGTAAGGAACATTATGTTCGTAACATAAACATTATGTATGTTGGATCAACAAATTATATTTCAGTACATTGTTAAAAAAATGTTGGCTTTTTGTCAACACAGTCTTTAATGTATAATAGTGGTCTGTGTTTTATTTTGAAAGGAAAAAATGGAAAACATTTTATCTCATCAAAATCAAACATCAAAATCAATATTGGTTTCTCAAAAGTGGTGTAGAGTCTTTTATAGGTTTTTGTCATGCTTAAATAAAATCATGTTAATATGATTCTTAAGCAAAAATCTAAGCTGAACCCTTAATTCATGATCAAAACTGACCTTGACCTCTGACACAAATAACATTAGGCGTTGGGCTAGGTAGGTCTACCGTGCACCCCCCACAGGACTCAACCACACCAACTTTTTTTTACTTCGCATTTATTCCCTTTTTCATATTTTAAACGTTAACAGGCATAATATTGGGATGCTTTTAGGTTTTACTGTGTATTTTGTACCCCACCATGTTATTTTTGCCTATTT
>JAULBM010309743.1:0-14189 GCA_032357055.1 Geukensia granosissima | reverse complement strand
ACTTAAATGGATGAAACCAGAGGATTCCGAAAATCTGACAAAAAATCAAAAAGATGAGCAGCGAACATCCTTAATAATGGTAATTTTGTTATTGATACCGACTTTATTAGGGCGAAATTCTAGTGAGCCCGTGAGGGAAACTTGATATTAAGCTGTGATAAAGTCAGCTTGGAAACAAAATGGGCAGTATGTTTTAAGGCTTATTTCAAGAAACAACCAATTTTGGGTTAATACTTAAACCTTAAGCAAAACTTTCAAATATAATTTTCGCGGGTGTAATGCTACAGGCGTCGTTCAATCGCGTGCATTTAGGTGTGTGAACAGATAACACATGACGCCAACATATATATTGCAACGTCACATCACGTCATCCTTGATACTGACCTGATGTTTTTCATTTAAATTATTAGGCAGTATTATCGAAGAAAAAATACACAATTTACCGATTAAAGACGAAAGCATTTATTTCGAATTGTCAAACGTCAAACGTTACAGTATGCGACAGTTACACGGACGTTTGACTCGAACACCAGCTGCAACAATAAGGCTTAGGGGTCTATTTCTATCAATTAAAGTTTCAGTTACATAAAAATCAAACAATTTTTTACAGAAATTTGCTGCATTCGCTAAAATTTTAACTGAAAATACGGAAAGGTCTCGAGTAAGTAATGCACTTAGTAGTTGTCCCTGTCGTCGGATTTGGCTTCCCATTTCGATTTGTTTGGGTTAGAGGGTTTCTTTTGCTATATTTGAATATTTGACTTCCTATGGTTCAGTTCTAATGCTACTGATGAGAGGTTACTCCTCGAAATATACTTATAGTATACCTACATTTTGCCTATTTATTTAACATTGGTAATTTTGTATTTATTAGGGTGTTTGACATTTCCTGTGCCAGAACATCTAACGCAGTTCAACAGAAAATGGGAACACGCTAAGAAATTAACACAGATAAAGAAACGAATTTTATTTATTTCTAAGTTTGTTGGTGTATTTTTATTGACCATTAAAAAAATCCAAAGCCCTCTACAAGATATAAATGTACAACGTCCAATTGCAAAAGTTGGTTAAAGGGAAAATATCATTACGAGAAATATTATTTCTTCGACTTCTTTTACATGGCGCTGAGGAACCATGGCACTACAGAACCCTAAGTGTACTAAAGAAACATAGATGCAGTCTGCAAATCTTAACACAAAATAATTTATTATTATGACTCAGGAGTACTACCAAATATAGAAAGATGTCATTAAAGGTTAAACAACCCTAAAACTTTTATATTTGTCCGGGGAAAGATCTGAGCATGGAAATTGAAGGTTTAAATATAATCCCAAAAGCCAAATGAAGTTTTCTTGCCTTAAACAATATAATTCAACATCTTTGCAAAATTTGCTACATTATTTTGAAAAATGTTCAATAATTTTACTGATGACTAGAATTTGTCTAAAATTAAATATGGAACTTCTGTATTTTTTTATTTTATAAGAATATGCAAATTTATTAAACTAATATTTTTCCAGTGTTCTCGACATTTCATACTGTCTACGAAACCCTAATCCTCATACAATAATAATTATTTCCATGACAACACATTGATTTTGAAACATGTCTTTGTATTTAAGCATTCAGGATGATCTGGTAATACCTTCATTGTCATTATGTATCCAATTCTATGTTGCTAACAGGATTTCATACAGCTTAACCATCACAAAGCGAACTAAATGTCTCGATCTTTACATTTTATGTCTTTCCATTTCTTCTTATGAGAAGCTTATATTTCTAAATTAAACATGTAACGTGAGGTTTAAGATTTACTGAACGTCGAGTCATTTTAAAAGTAAAAATTAGATTTGATACTGGATTAAGTAAAGTAAGTAGAATTTAGCCCTCATCAAAGGCATATCATAACCTATTTAGAGGATGTTTAATATTCCGTACTGCTTTTAGATATTGCATAGGATATTTTTACCAGCGAACATCCAGCGGCGGCTGTTCATGATATAATACAGCTACTTGTAAATATTAATATAATATTACAATTAATGAAAAGCCACATTTAGGACCATAGTAGTGAATCATTAGCAAAATAAAGCATTTTGATGAAAATTGTTTTACATTCAAACATGAAAATCTGTTATTGATTCAGAAGTCTTAAGTTTGATTATCATTCAATATTTATTTCTGGTTACTAATGAAATCGGATAACCATCACGCATACGCTTTTTTACTATATGAATTTCAGGTCGGGTATAAAAAACGCGACATCACCATATTCTTTCAATAGAAAGTATAAATAAATCAATTATATATTATAAAAAATAAATTCAGTTCTACTTAATTGCCCTTGATGATATTTGATTTAAATGTGTATTTGAAAAACAAACTTACCGTAAAAAATTTAAGTTTACCAATGTTGATCAGTATGACCAATTTTATATGCTATATGTAAATTTTAAGGCGTAACCTCTCATCAGGTCCCCAACCCTCCTCATTATAAGCATAAGCCATTATAATCGCAAATAATACAGAAGAAACGAATGATTATAATTGCAAGTTCAATGACGTTTCAGTTTTTTCGTTCAATATAGTTTTACATGTAACGGTATCAATGATATTACATTATTTTCACTCTATTTTGACTGTATTTTTGTTGTTTCATTATTGTTTGTTTCGCCTTACCATGTATTGTTTTAAGCAAATCTCATATTTTTATTATTTTTTTTATCTCAATGCGTATTACGCTTAGTTAAAAAAAGGTTTACAAGGTAAGATCCTGTACAAATTATTGAAAATCTTTGATTTTTTTTTTATAAAAGACAGAATTTTTTAAAAAATTGTTAGGTTTTATGTTTGACTGAATGATTGACTTTTTGTACTCAAAGCCAATCACATTTCAAATCTTTCGCAAAAAGTCGGACAAATCAGATTGCAAATAATAAGAACCGAATGTGATAGTGTGATACTGGCAAAAAATTTTAAAAATGAAGCACATTATGGATGGATACAGCCTCTAAATGCCTGCATTGAAAAGGAGAATGATAGAAAATATTCATTATATTAAGGATACGTCAAATCCGAGAACAATGCAAAAACGGAACTCGTCAGAAAAACACAGCATAGAAAATTTAAGAAAACACCAATCATCATACCACGTTATATAACATTACTGAATTTTCATTCGACTTCGAAAATAATTGTATTATGTTATATGACGTTGCTGCAGTATTTGGGAACATAAATAAGAAGTAATTAAGACAAGAAGGAATGAAGCAAGTTGAGCAAGTATATCAAAACTGTGAGGGAAAAACTGCAAAGTTCTCTAAGCGGATGGGGGTAAGTAATCGGAATAGATTTTCTAAAAAGAACGAAAAGATATCAGATTGAAATCGTTTATAAATAAGACAGACAAGACTATAGTCAACAGAACACTATACAGAAATTAAAACATGAATAACACAATCCGGTTATATTTTACACAAAGTATATTTCAGCTTGTAAAATGGATTAGCTAATTATTGAATTTGATACAATAGGCCTTATCCTTTATCTCAATAACAGATAAGATGTCTTTGTTTTGTAAATGCTTGGTGCGTTCGTCTATTTATTTTTAAATATAAGAAAGTTTCGTTCAACTTATACCTAAACAAATATTACATGTACATGTAATTGAAAAAAATATATAAATAATTAATCAGAATTAAATAATGTTGCACCCTCAATCTTAGATTGCTTTCGTCTTGTCTTTTTAAGAATGAAGGGAACCATTGTCTTTTATAATTTAAAGTCAGTAGACTTCAGTAGTTATGAATTTATTTTAGGTTCCAAAGGAATTATTTTAAGTGAATAAAGAGCGCAGGAAAATAATGTATAAATAATCCAAAATATAAAAAATTGTATTTTTGCACTGTTTTCTACAAATGTCCCGACACCATTTTGCCATCTACGGATTCCTCAATTACTCTCATCCTCTTGTGAATAATTTAAATATTACGTGTTCCGGATCCGCGCTTTATAGACATTATGCTATACAATAAATATGCTGCATTGTGATATAGAATTAACCCTATGAGCTAAACATGATTAATTAATAATGGAATGGCACCATTCGAAATGCGATGTTCACTTATCAGTTAATTCAGCATAATGCAACATTTCAATGTAAATAAGGAAAAAGGTAAGACTACTGACATTTAATATAAAAGGTTAAGGTCACAGTGATGTCATCTAGGAATAAAAAATGGCAGTGATCAGATAGAAATATTTGTAAAATATTAGGAAGCTACTAGTATTCTAGTGAAAAATAGGAGTTTTATGTAAACTGTCAAATATTACAAATATCTTCGCTTTTAACGTTTTAGTTCGAGGTCACATTGAGCTAAACTTTAAATGTCTTGTTTCCGTAAGACCTGTTGCAAATAGCTGTTAAATATCACGAAGTGTCTCTATGATACCAAAGTTCTGGCCCGGACAAGCCACCTTGGTTAATTTACGCAAAACAATGGCGTCGTAAAAGGGTCAGTATCCATGAAAGCGTAAATAGAAGGATAACATACCAATGCGACATGACCAATTCAACTGAAAGTCCGGCATCATGTTTTCCCATTTTGAATTTTTAATTTCAATTGTACCAAAACTATGAAACACTAAAATTATTATTTTAAACCATGTAAGCTTTAAGTGAAATCACAACGGCAATGATTATGTCAGAAAAACGCCTTTTTGATAAAACGTAAACAGCTGTATAATTTACTTACATTTGATTGACAAAAATGGACATAAAGTTATTGATTTAGCGTAGATAAGACAAATATTCTTTCTTTTTGTCAAACAATGTATTTGTAAACCAAAGACCTTTGACCCCAATTTTCACAATTTTTTAACACTTGATTTTAAAACTACTTCATTTCTATAAGGTATTTGGGTAAAAGGAATTCAAAGATACCATGTGGGCAGACAGAAATCGTTAAGTCGGAAGACAGACAAGACCATGGCCAACAAAATGAAACGTAATATACATTTTGAAAAATCTGTTTATCGCCGCCCTACAAATGTGGATGAATTAACGTCCCTGAAGAGGAAGCTAAAGAAAACCGAAGTGTGAGACCAAAGGGAATACGTCAACAGAAAGGGCAATCCTGAGAACACAAAAAAGGAACATGACAAAAACTGCTCATAGAAAACTAAAAACAAACTAGAAACAATGCGGACTCCACCAAAAACCGTAACTCAAGTTGTCCGGAAAGGTAAGTAGTTGCTGCCTCTTTAAAGACATACGCCGCATTAACCATTTTCAGGTCCGGTATTAGTCACTTCAGGGTAAAGGGGAAGGCTCAGAGGGATTATAATTTCCAGGCGACCAAAGTGAACAGCCTGTTTATGGTAATTCCGCATCTTCACAGGAAAAGATCTGTGAAACGAATACTCAATCCGGCAGACAAGAATGTGGTTTCGACCATAAGAGGTTCTGGAGTCGCGACTTCAGCGTATATTTCTTTTATCTGCGATAGCCCATGAGGAAAGACTGCCTCAAATGATTCGAGAAATAGATCAGCGAGGAGTAGCACAATTAATGCCAACTGGAATGGAGATCGTCTGCATGGAAACTCCTCCACCAAACTGAACAAATATGTAACATATTTATAATTTCCTTCTCAAAAAAGATGAGGTAAAACCTTTACGAACCGTCGGTATTCCCTATATAAGAATTTTATTATAATAAAAAATATGACTAAGGAATACATGCTGGAAAACCATCAACCCATTCTACCATTGGAAATATATTTCTACCAAAGAGTAATAACAATATAAATAATAAATAAATGAATAAAAATTCTTCAGATGCCTTCACAGCAAAAACATATCCTGGATCAGTGTTATAACCAGAACGTATTTAAACTTTGTTCATATCATTTCATCTTTTATCTGTCATAAACCACAAAAAAATAAAATTTTTATCATGTCTTGTTACCAGAGATGATTGGTTAATTGCACTATCAAAATTAAGCAAATTTAAGTCGAAAAAATTAACATTACGCCCTATGGGGACATTTTTTATGTCAAGTTAAAATTAATTTTTAACTACAGCTTCAGCTGTGGCAAAAAATTAGAATTCCAACGATATATAATATGATATATTTCATTGTAAAACTTTTGATACAGGTTCACTTTTGTTGTGGCAAAATTCGTTTGGTGAACCTTAGAAATAATTAGGATAAAATAGAATTCGAATCTATTGACAAAACATTTAATGCTTTGAAATTAGGACAATCAGGAAAATTCCAAATCTGACAAAAACAAGAAAACCTGCTAACCTAGAATAATTTTTACAGGACAACTTACCTTACGATATTTAAATTCTACATTGCTAATATAGTATACGAAGTAAACTTTGACCGGGCCGTGCAAAAATAATGAAAAGGATAGATAAGAATTAAAATAATTATTATATTAAGATAAAAGGAAAAGCCACAATAAACCATTTTACTACTACAAAAATGTGTGCTCTCGGAAAAGGGAGGTTACTCTATTTGCATCTGGAATCAGAATTTTTTGTAATTTGAAACTTATGAGTATTCTATTACCCACGCCAGCCTCAGTTAGCTGATAAAGAAGAAATGGCGATTGTTGTGTGATAAAAACTTTGAAGTTTTTATTCATTTTCAGACGATTCTGGTGCTTACTTCGATATGGGAGAGGGGCGAGAGTGTGTGAACTGTGGGGCGGTGTCCACACCCTTGTGGAGAAAAGATGGAACGGGGCATTATTTGTGTAACGCCTGTGGACTCTATCATAAAATGAACGGATTAAACAGGGCACCAAATGGTAAACAAGCTCAGTCGCCCAGGAGGGTAAGTGGATTTAAATATTTTTTCAACGGAATTTCATAAACACATATTGCTACCAAACAACGAAACTGAACAAGTTGAATAAGAATTTCAGACATTTTACACATTAAAAAGGAAATGCTAAGATACAATATGCAATTTTTTCAGTTGTAAAAGAAGTATGAGGGCTACAAAATACATAAAAATTGACATATTTCAAGTAATTTTTAGAAGAATCTACAAACACATATGCCATAATAGTACTATGGTACAAAGAATTCTATCCTATTGTAGTACATCAAAAATATTTATGAGACTGTACGGTAATAAAGAAACCCGTAAAATGACATGCAGTTTTTTTCTAAATTGTTAAGACATAAATTTTATATTGTCAGTGTGTTCATAAGACTACATCTTGAATCATTTTTGTTATTTTTTAATCATTTTATTAAATTAGCTATCCTTAATTCAAATTCAAATTCAAATTTGATGATCCATGATAGTAAATAAAATAATTTATTGTTTTTGACACAAATGAATTTATTCGCGTGGCCTTTGTAATATAAATATGTATTCTAGACTATTATTATATAATTATATTTACTTATACCCTTCAAATCCTGACAGATCAGTCTTAATCCATTTACTAAACACTTACTAAGCACGACCCGTGGTGACGGCACTGCCAAATTCCCCTCCCACTGGGGCCCCGCTAACTTTTCACATGGAGAGGGTATCGTGTTACCCTGTAAACTTTCTTCATAGTTTACTCATCAGCAGTGAAGAACACACGCACTTTAATTTACAGTCAATTTCGGGACTAACAGTATTCGGCATTTACTTTAAATTTCCATTATTTTCCGAGTTGATTTGAACATTTAAACTTGATTTTCGGGCTAAAAAGATTTCCCATTTGGACAAATTAATTGTTTCTGTGAAATTTCTTAACGGATTTCCATATATACCATATTCTGGTGACATAGGCCTACACAATGCTCCAAATGTACCAGTTATCGGGACTGACAGACGATTATTACGGTTTATTTCAGGAGCCTGTGGAAGAAGATAAACCTGTCAAGAGGATTGAAAATAAATTTGTTGAAAAGGTACGTTCTAATTTCTGATTTTATTACCATGGATATATCTGACAGATGAAAATCTTGTATAAAATTTCCATTATTTTAATTAGGTCCATTGACATGTCAAAATGACATCAGGCGTTCATATGGCCTTATTTACTTTAGAAGAGCCTGTTATTAGCAGGCCGTTCATATGACAAAAAATTAACATTTCATAAAATTTATCTTTTTTATTGTTGAAAGCAGTATTCCTTTTTCATATCGATACCTGTTCAAATATAAAAAGTAGTACTCGTGCATGTTTATATAAGCTTAAATATTTTAGGAATTGCAAAAACTTATGTTTTTGTTTACTTAACTTACAGAATGTTGAGAGATATTCTCAAGTTATTTATATAGAATCTGAAATACAAAGTTAACAGGATGACAAGTTGCTATTTGATGGGTGTTTCTCGTTTAGCGATTTTTCGTTTTATAAACAGAACATGCTGATTAATACGGCGAGTTTTTGCCACTCAACTTCTTTGGTCACTTGGGGATCACTAGCAGTATTCACAGTTGGCGGAAATGGGAATAGGGCAAAACTTTCAAATTTTAAAGAGAACAAAGGGACCCGGACAAAATTATACCCCCCCCCCCATTTTTTCAACAGTTAATTCTCAAACTATCCAGGTAATATGGTGCCTTTTGTCACGGGTCCTTGTGTTATACTGACACTACAAAAGCACCTAATGCCCTCCTAAAGTATAAGTGTGCTGCATTCCTTAAATTATAATGATAGTAGAAAAATTGAGCAACCACCAAGAATTCACCAGGTGCTCTAACTATCCATCGTTATCTATATTTATGGTTAAATTAATTCATCTGTACAGCAACAGTAATTAAAAATGATTAATAATGTTCATGTTCCAAAAATTTATACTGAAATTGATATATTATTAGATGTGCAAATTTATTGCTTGATAGAATTAAGATATGCTATACATACATGACAAATTCATCGGTGAAATTTGGGGGCAATAATTCTTCATTTATACATTTACATTAGATCGATGAATGCCCTTTTTTGAGCCCCTTCGACCTTCAAAATAAATGTCAAAGTTTAGAAAATTATGGTTGAACAAGATGGTCTTTCCAACTGTTCATTGACTTCATTAAGCCTACAAGTCAGCTAGCCGTTTAATGTCTGACCAAAAACCATTTTACTTGATTTTTAAATACAAAAACGTTAGTTTGTGTGACCATGTATTTAAATGGAGCACTTAAGAGGTAATAAATTCATACCGCGCACTTTACTTATATTATACAGATTTCTGTTGGTTAGAAAACGTGATGAAGAATATTCAAATGTTTGCTTATATAGACGTTACGGGGTGTGGTACTTACCAAGGGCCAGAAAGAGAAATACGATCTATGGATAAATGGCAGAAAACCCTGGAATTTTTCATGATAATGCTTTAATTTGGCATTTTCCATATTTTTCTTTAAAGTGGTCTTTAAGTGAACTCCCTATTTTAGTCCGTCCGATCCATCAATTTCATTGCGTGTCTTTTGTACCACCCTCCTTGTATGTTTGGTCTGGTATGAAGTGTTGATTTAGTGTGTTTTTATTTGTTTTAATCTTCTATTACACTTTTATGTTAATGTCATTTTGTTTAAAAATTCTTAACATGCGGAAGTGGTCACCATTACGTTAGAGGATAATCAATTGAAATTCGGTTTTGTGGGGACTTCAATCTGTATAAATTCGAGTTTTTTTTATTATTTTGATAGATGGAAGTATGTTCATAATACCTTTTTTCTAGAAGGTCCAGTTATGATGCATCTAGGCCTGGTCTAGGCTTACAACATTGTGTAATATTTACTGTTTCAAAAACGTATGCTCCTGCTATACTTCTGGACAAAAGGCTATTTTCCGAATTGGACAGTCGGGGGCTAATTCCAAAAATTGTTAAATCGTAGGCATTGTCTATTGTAGGATCCCATTGAAAGGCACTCATATTTGATCTTTTCCCCTTAGTTCATGTGTTGTGTCCGCCATGTCCTAAGTGTCAAGGGCTCGTTTGTTTGTATTCAAAAGATGGCCATCAAGTTGATCAATCTTTGTAAAAATAATTATTACAATTCAGTTAAAGTTTAATTTTTACATGAAGTAGGTAGTGTTTTTTATGGCATAATGCACTGTAGACCTCGAGATGACATTTTTTTCAAAATATTTTAAGTTTTCAACCAAATTTCAAACATTTCTAAAATTTTCAACATTTTTTCAAAATATTTTTAAATTTTCAACTGTTGTTATACGACATTCGTCAGTGAACCAAGTACAGTGAAAATATACAGCCTCTTCATTAACAGGTACGTGCGATGAAAATGATGTCTTAAGGTAAACGGGTCAAATGAAATACCATTCAATCTAATCATGTATGTAAATGCACAACTAAAGAACTCCACTAAAGTATATGTTTTTATATTTGTTGCTAAAACGGATTTTTAATATTTACGAACAATAGACAGTTGTTTGTTTGATCAGAGAGCTATTTTGCAATGAGAAGATATGAATGAAGTCTGTATGAAAAAATATGTATATTTAATGGGTTCGTGAAAACTACATTCTATTTATAGTGACACGCGCGTGTATTAAGTCATAAAACAAATATTCTCATTAAATTGTATCAAAAATCTTCCGAACAGTTTCTCACTAGGATTCATAACTCAAAGTGACTCAACTGTTTGAAAAGTTTTTATGAAAAAGATATTGATAAAAGTATCTCCATGACGCAGACTGCAGGAGGCAACGAACGGGCAAAGAAAACATAGTTTTCCATTCCGCCAGAATGATACGTACCATTTGCCGTCAGACTGAGAAAACAAGCTAAGAAATAAAATAAACAGAAATGGCTTCGTTTTTCTTCATTTGAATAAACATGGGCTGCAGTACTGTTGCATGGACGAATAATTATTTTGACTCGAATTTTACATTAAAGTAATCAGGTTAATCAAAGAAATGCCAAGAAAATATCCATCTTATTTACAAAAAATCATCGAGATTTACTTCAGAAAATCATTTCTGTGTTCAATGCCAATAAAATTAGTACAACAACAAACAACTTTACACTGAAAGGTCAATTGATGCCCTAGGCAGATATGGTGTTTGGATAAGCGAATCCCGAACGGAGCGGCACATGAAAATGTTTCTTTTATGTACCATTTTTTTCAAATTTTATATCGCTAAATTTTGATAGGCTTATGAATTATCTTATTTACTATTAGCATGATCAGTAAGTGTTTTTGTAGAAATTTTGCTTTTCTTTTTGAGAAATAAAAGAGGGTTTTTTGGTTTTCCCGGATCTATTTTTTTTTGGCTTCACAAGGTACCGACGACAATAGTATGGCATTATTTTATTTCAAACGGAGGATCGCAGAATCCCTTTTACTCATTGGTTATCCAGTTCGAGGCTTGTCTATATTTTATCAATGTTTGTAATAAACAAAATATATAAATAATATAACAAATTAAAATTTAAGCTTGTTTGCATATTTTTGGATGATTGCTCATAACAACGGACACACAGAACACAAAACCATCAACATCATCACGTGCGTGTTCTATTAACCTTTGAGCACCTGTCTTTTAGCTGATACGGTTCCAATTAACATCCATGGAACGTTAATTGGTAATTCAGATTTAATGGTGTAGCATTCTGCAACCCATCAATGTGTAATAGAGTAATCAAGGGAAATTATTTTTAAAAAGTCTGGAATTTGACTGAAATCATATTTGGTTTCACGTGATAACAATCTCTTGCTGATATTCCGAAGAAGCCAGCAATAGTTGACCGTACAATAAGAAAGGCTTATATACAATGGACAGTCCAGAAAATTAGCCAATCGTACGGACAAAGGCGTATACATTTCCAAAAAGAGTAGAAGAAAACATTTTTAATGCAATCGTTGTTCTTGTGGTTAATATTCGTATTGACCGCATGCTTCAAAGAATAATCTTTCCATTTTCTTTGTAATTTTCTGGCAAATAAGCTAAATACATGTTGCTTTAGGTTTTCTTCACAAAAAAGTTTTTTTACATCCCCAGAATACATACATACACGTAGACAAACATGAAGTGGCAACAAATGTGTCAGAAAACACACGTGATTATACCCGGAGGAAAACATGAAATAGCAAAATATGTATCAGAATACAATACATGTATAAACGCGGAAACGAACATGACATGGCATCACATGACGTACAAAACATTAACAAAGATTAAAATAAAATGTCATCATGTGTACCAGAATACATAGTGCACATGCATAGAGAAACATGAAATGAAAACACGTGTGCCAGAATACATACACAGATGTGCACACGCATAGAACAACATGAAATGGCAACACATGTGCATAAATACTTACATGTACATGCATAGAAAAACATGGAATGGCAACAAATGAGCCAGAAAACGTACATTTACGTGCATAGAAAACATGAAATGGCAAAACACGTGCCAGAATACTTACATGTACATGCATAGAAAAACACGAAATGGCAACACATGAGCCAGTTAACGAACATGTACATGCATAAAAAACATGAAATAGAAAACATGTGTGCCAGAATGCATACATAAACATGCATAAAAACATGAAACGGCAACACCTGAATAGAATCCATAAATACACACAAACAAACATGAAAAAGCAACATTTATATAACAGAAGATACATATGTACCAGATAACCTGAGGTAGTAATGTTTCATACACAATATGTAGAGTTAAAAAGTTATCCGGGTTGGTCAAGTATAGTAACGAGAACGTCTAGAATACGATTGATCTGGGTATCGGAACAATTTGATTAGCTGGCATAGGTGCCGCATTGGTACTATTTTTTCGAAGGGATGTCATGATATATTAAGAAATTTTTGGTTTTTTGGTTGTTGCTTGTGATAATTAGACCTTAACCGCGGTTTGTGAAGTCTTGTAAACGTCTTTGTCTAAGATGACTGGATGTCCTTGGCTCAACACTGCTCAAGATTAGGCCGGCAGTATGTTAAGGTTGTGAGTGCATTGGTTTTTGGCGCGAAGATTTTTTAAATATCTATCTCATGTGATTGCTCAAAATTTCTTGAAATGGATTATTTTGATTACCAAGTATATTTTTGATTCGTTATATAACGATTATTAAGGGAATTTATTTCCGATAATATGATTATTAAGGAAATATATTCTTGAATTTTGTGACTGATTATTTGGACCCCAAACAGGGCCTCATTCTTTGTTCTTATCCCCTAATACCGAAAGTCATTTGAAAGACATGACAGGTTATACACTAAACATGTTATTTATAGTGTTATAGAATTAATTTCGTTATTTGGCACCACCTAGACGGAGAAAAACATACAAAAATTCATTATAAAACAATATTACATGGAATCTTCCATAACATCGATTAATACTTGAAGTGCTATTTTATTGCTAATTTGAGACGTGTAAATGTAAAATTTATTAACATTAATTCAACATCGAGCACAAATCCCGCTGTCAAGGGGTTTTAGAGGATCATGCTGGATTGTATTTAATGTTTGATGGTATTGTTTATAGGAAAAGCATTTAGTTTTAGCACGCTGTTCAAACTCTCCGCGTGTTGTTTGCTCAGGATAAACAGGAAGGCTGCGGATTATTGATGCATTAAATACATGTAATTATTCAAACATTTGTTACCATAGTAACGGAAATAAATTAACAAGACTTAAACAAAATAAGTCGATTTGTTCGATCGAAATAAAATTTATTGGACATGCGTGATAAATGTAAATGAAGAGCCTAATTTTATCAAAATATTAAGTACCAGCTGGAATCTGTGTTTTAGTTCCAGGTACCAGTTCATCTTAGCATTATGCAAACTCTGTGAAAAGGGCTGCACTCACAAAAAGGCTACAAAAATTATTACATATATTAAAAATCCAAATTTAACTGAAAACCTCTTATAAGAATTCAGCAAGTAGAAGTTGATAACTTCAAGCAACTGGAGGTCCCACAACAGTTCCCCTTTCCACACCCTGATCTTTTTGGTTGCCTCTATTTAACAGACAATTGATTGTAAAGGCAACCTTTTCCTTTTCCCATTCTTTAGGATTTTGTCATGAATGAATTAAAGTTATGGCAACTTGTCTTAAACGGTTACTTTTGCTTCTGCCCAAAGGTGACTCAGTCTGTCAAGCACTTCCTGATTTTCCTGATTATTCCTGATTTTTCCTGATTTTGAGCAATTCCTGATTTTTTCCT
>JAULBM010309732.1:0-14189 GCA_032357055.1 Geukensia granosissima | reverse complement strand
CACACTTACCCAAAAGATCTTTTGTCCACCTTTCACATTTCAACGTGCTGCGGTTGTATTATGTGCTTGCGAAGCACCTCTGTTCTCAATTCAAGTACTGTGAGTTTTTTATTTAGATTTTATGTTTTATTTGTCTCGTCTATTACATGTACATGTATGAAGACTATATGTGTTATGATATTGTAAGTGTCACTGTTTAAAATATTTGTAACCAAAAAGTTATCAATAATGAATTGTTTATTACAATTAATGAAAAATCTAGATAGTTCACATTTTGTTAGGGACAGTTCACTGATTTTTTTACTCTGTAGAGATCAGTTAAACATGAAACCTTTTTCAATCTAGGTAAGTAAGTAGTCTTATCAGAAGATAACATAGATTTCTTATGCTTCAATGACATGGTATTTCATTGTTTACTTATATTTATTCATATAAAAGATCATAATTATTTTTATTGGTAATGTTTATTGTAGATTTGACTGTGTATTTGAAAGTGTAAACAATCAACATTCTATCATGTGCAAGTGTAATTTTTCAAATTTTAAATTATCAAGTGTGTATCCAAAGTATTCGGTAATTTTATTTATAAAATGTGAAAGGAAATCAGTTTATGTGCATCAAATTTTGTGGTTTTAAAGAAGTCATAAACTTGGAATAGTTTTCCCAGAAGCTTTAATTATATACTCAAAGAAAAAAGTAACTCTGCATCTGTAGGTAATTCCCATTACATGAAATATTCAGCTGCTCATTTTTCTCTTTAAACTTATGAGATTTATTAGAAATTTTTACATACGATTTAGGGAACAAAAGCAACTTATTTTTGTGATAATCTTATTTAAAAAGATTCAAAAAACCTCTATTTTACCCCCAAAAATGATAAATCAACATTTTGACACAAATAATAAGATATGGATTTTTTAATTGATGAATCTTTCAACAAATTTATCAAGATTTGAAAACCATTTGATTGATATCTAAAAGGTTTCAGATTCAAAAGAATATTTTTTGAATACACTTTTTGACAAGTTCCTTCAATTTTCCCATATAGGTCACTGAATATCATTGATGTGATTTGTTTTCTGTTTACATTTGAATTGGTAAAAAAGTTAGAATCTAGCTTTTAAGTTTTATTTCATTTATGCCCAATTTCTTTTTTCCATTTATAGTATATTAAACATATATCAAGTAATTTAAGTACAGATTTATGAAACAATACATTCAAAAAACCAGCACACCAAAATATTTGTCTAGTTGCAATGTAAAACCATGACACCAAAAAGATTTTTAGACATGTTCTAGTAATTGTCAAATCCTGTTCACCAAGGAAAAAGTTATCTTCTTTTCCTTTATAAGGGTTGTTTCATTAAAAGGGTAACAAATTTTTAAAAGGAGGTTACCCCTTGATAGTGATTATAAAGATCTATGTATTAATATTTCACAAAACCAATCAAAATATCCACTTCTTTTACGCATTCACATTTTTTTTTATTTGGGACGAATAAGAGGTTTTTACAAAAAATCCTTGTTACAGGCCTTGTGCCTTGTGGAGATCTCTAGATTTGTAAATTCGTTTGTTTTTCTCATGGTTGGAATGCAATCTCTGACATTTACCCCATATCCTTTCATTATCATACTTCAAAGTACTGTCCCTAGGTGTATGTTTGACACAACATATATACATGTAAGGTGGGATATTTCTTCTTTTCATGCATTAATGTCTAATTCTTTTTACTCCATTCTTTTTTGCTTTTGACACCATTCAACCAGTTTTTAAAACTGTGATTATCATGTGATTATCAACTGGCATGCGCTGATTATACAGTTAATCAATTTAGTGACATCACTTTTTAGGTGAGGTTTTTAGACAAATTTCTTAATTTAAAATGGCAAAATTAGTCCATTGAACAATTAGAGAAACAAAATTGTACATTGTTAAAACATTGATAATCATATTTTTACAATCTTGAGTTTAAAATAAAAAATTAAATTATCAATGGCTAACATTGTAAGATTCGATATATTTTGAACTTGATCTATAAATAGTAAAAACTAATTATACATGCTCTTGTTATAGTGACCCTTACACTTTGGAATATTTATAAATGTGATTGTATTACATGTAATAAACTATGAAAATGCTTAATTATTCGGGTTCTCACAATGTTACAACTTTTCTTTTCACATAATTTCAAAGTATATGAAACATAAAACTGTGTCCTCCATGAAATATTGCACACTAAGACTATAGACCTTTTTACTGATGCTGCGTTCCTACTTTTGACGCTTGCGTGGAAGCAGCTTCGTGTGTACGATATTCAATGACACAATTGTTCTGACGTCATATTTGATTGTCCGCCGACTTCATTTTTCTGGGAAAGTATGTTATTTTCCACCCAAAATAACAGGAACGCTGTTACAGTAAAAGGGTCTATTGTTCGAGATGACTAAGTCGAGTACAGAATAAAACACATTTGAGATTATGAAATATTGTTTTCTTGGTTTTTCCTAAGGAATATATAACAAGAAGGACAGTTTTATGACTTACTTATATACTAGTGTACAGAAAAAGTTTCAGCTATAGAAAGCAAATATCTATTGTTTAATTGTCTAACAGCAATTTCATCGTTTATATGAGATCTCATAATGTATCATTAAAAAACTCTTATTGGAATGGAATTTAAACTTCTACAACTTTTATTTTCTAAAAATTGAAGGTAATGTTCTTTCGAACTATACTCTATGTCAGGCTTTTCTGTAGTGTGATTTTCGAGCTTCATAAATTTATTTGTGCGATTCTGCCTTTTTATTTATATTCATTTAAAAGAAAGAATTATCCCACAGTTAACGGTTTATGTTTAACACCATTAAATAACTTTTTACATACTTTTATCTGCCCCTGAAATTCTCTACGGAGATTTAACATTGAGGATCGGCCATCTTCGTTTTGGGCGGGAGCGCTCAAGTAATCTAAAAAATGTGCACATTTTTTTGTTCGGACCTTCGCTTGTGATTCATATAAAAAGAATTACTTTTAAATTTCCATTCAAGTGTGCCTTGAGCCATTTTTGCATGTTATCTAATCCTTTTTTAATTACTTAATAATTACGTAGAGTCGACAATTTGTACTCCCGGTCTCGCGCTAGCGCGTACAAAGAGCCACTTCCGGCAAACAAATGGCTGACTTTACAATGTAAAATCCCCGTAGAGAATTACAAACTCGGCGCAACTTAAAATACATCGTGATAGCTTAAAAGAATCATTGCAACTTACTTGCACTTTTTTCAATCTACAAAATAAACACTATTTTAAAAGAATATTGTAGACCATTTTCCTTCAATAACGTTTTTACCCGTTCCAACAAACTCTGACATAGAGAATAGTAAATTTCAAATTAAATTATACGTACGAGTAAGCTCTAATAATTTTTGCTATTTCAGCGTACTAAATGAAAGATAAATCACATTTAATGCACAGTAAATTTACTATTCTAACCAACTGTTTTATGGTTTAACTCGGATCAACATGCTTTTTTGTTTGTTTGTTTTGATTTTTTTGTTTTTGTTGATCACTGTCAGATATTCGGTAATCACGAATTCCAGTTATAGCGGAAACGTAAACAGTTCGCGGATTCTGATTTTTTCCTCGTAAATGTCACATGGTTCAATTTATTGTGATTTTATCAATTTTCTTTGTTAAGTTAGATTATTTCGGGATTTGGAAGATTTCGTTCAGCCAGTGTTTGTTTACTGTTCCAAGTTTTATTGGCAATATTTAGTTGTGGGATTTTGTAAATATGATTGTTTCTGGATGTGTTTGAATATATCAGGTGGCACGAGCGGTAAAACCCCGGGAGAAGTGTCGGTTTTAAGTCTTATTTCATATTTCTTTGATTCAGGTCCCTTCAAAGCTTAAACTCGACAGACACTGTTGTAAGAATTTTATTCGTGAGATGAAATTCTAGAGTACAAGCCAAGTTATATATTTGCTTTACTACGCTTGTGCATTTCAACTAAAAACTATAAAATTTGTTTCAAACTGTTGGATAAATTTGATATTTGTGCTTAAGACGTTTTTATATTTATTTACTTTAATTTTCATGTATGGTTCTCATAGGTGTTGATAAAATTATTCATTGTTCGAATACTTTGACTACTGTAAGATATTTACAACATTTTACGATTAATTTTAATTTGCTTAAAACGCTCTTTAATCTAAAATAAAAATTCCGTAGTTAAGAATTTGAAGAAAAAAAATTAATTCAAGAATCATTTAGTGAATATTTGAGGTTTCCTTTACAACGGAAGTTCGCTAAATTTAATTTATAGTAAAAGAAGAATAAACCTGACATAATCGTGATAATTTGTTTTTAAATTGTTGACCAAATTATTTAGAATGCTTCGATTGGTTGATTGTTGTTGTTTAACGTCCAGTGGCAAATATTTCATGCATATTCAGGACGAGAATAAGTTATCGAAAAATGGGTAGGATGGGACACAACAGGGCACGGTTGTTGACTGTTACTGGAAAAGAGAGTGATGGGTAGAAACATAAAATTTAGCCTTTTGTAGGGGCATAAACCTACTCTTTTTTGAAAACTACAAAAGGTGTCTTTTAAGTGCAAGGAGCGTGGCACTCTCCAAACACGTCACCCTCTATGGTCCACCACCAGGCTTTCTGTATTATAACCTTGCAACCCCCCCCAACGAGAGGTATTCCCCTATCCGACACCTGGGGTTCGCGCTGGGTCAGCTCTGTGGGTCGATTCAACCAACAAACAATCATTAAAATTAAGTTTTATTTGTAATTTCGTTCGTATAAATTTTCGCCAAAAATTACATCAACGGTGATATTAAACATTAATACACCGCGAATATTTCTTTTTCAGTATCATATAAAGTTGCGTCTGGATTTCTTATCAACAAGGAAAAAGTTTCAAGGGAGGTAAAATTTAGGTTGTTATGCTGAATATTCAGTATCTGCACTTTCTGCAAGTTTTGCAGTAGTTATTCATACATGTACAGCTTAACAAACATCATAATGAAATAGAAAACTATATCGACCACAAATAATATTGGCACTCTTAACAAAAAATGTCTGCAAGATCACGCAGAATAGTGAACTGTTTTACAGGTTTGAAACCAGTCATTGTAGATGTATATGAATATTTCTATTCAAAGGCTAGTAGAAGACTGTACGACAATCTTTTACTACCGATATAGAAAATGCATTCTTTTCATAGAAAATTATCCAGTGATCATACCATTGCCGTGAAGCAAGCACTGACCAGTGGTTTTGGAGAAGAATAAAATGTAATTATGAAAAGACGGCGACTGTAAATTTATGATAATAGCTCAATTGGTTCCTATATTATGAGATCAATTCCAATTTCAGTACCTTTGTAATGATTGAGACAGTAGTAGCATCGGCAGTTATGACATGTTTATTTCACACATTTACCGGTTATTGCAAAATTATCTTAACATATGTACTGTTGGCAGACCTTTTAAAATGCCAACATTAATCTCTTGTCAATATAGCCGACTAGATTTAACGTTAAAATATCATTAATTGTTCAGGAAAGGTTTAAGGTTTAAGGTGTACTTGTTACGTTTCACGTCTCCTAGGTATAGCTGGCAACTTTACACAATTAGATGTTGTTAGAGTCTGCCTGTCAACCTCGGATTTGTCACGATATTATTTTTTATCGATCAATTTAAAGGGACGGTTAGGATGTGAGAAGATATATTATGTCTATTAAAATCTGTAATTAATCCAAGCAGGAGACCTGGCCCGAATCAAACGAATTCTATGTCTTGTCAATTTTTCTAAGTTTAACTTTTTGTAGTTTCGCAAAATCTGAATTGCTTTTCCATATTTGACAGGTTTCTCAAAATTGTTTTCACCAAAGACATATATTATTAATCAATGTATTGTTAAAGCCATCACTTCACCGCCGTATAAAAACGTTCACAATTAGGCCAATATATAATTATTGGTGTTCAGCTTTGCTGAAAGTTTCCATTCCTCAGGGTAAATAAATAGGGGACTTCCTCCTTGACATCTTTCATAAACAGTTTAGGACAAACACTCAAAGGTATTTGTTCAAAAATTTAAATTAATTTGTAGCTACATGTAACAAGAAAGTGTGTGTGGCTTGACAATTTTATTTCTCAAGACCTCAAACTATAAGGTGTCAGTTGAGTAACGTGGCATTACTCCCACTAGCCTAATTCAATTATAGATAGGTACCAGTTTATCAGATCTTAATCTCATAATGCAATCAAACTTCAGCATTTGCAAACTAATTAAAAAAGTTAATTATCATTTTCTCTGTATTTTGACACAATACTAGTAATCAATGTTTAAGCTTTTAAGTTTATGTGTACCTTGCCAGGTAACAATTGTTTGTACCTCCTTAGACATGTTCTGAGTTCATAATCTTTTGTAAATCATATAAAAAATAAGTACATTTTTATTGATGACATTATTTTTTTTTTGCTAGAATTAAATAAGAGAATGCAAACTAACTATGCCTTTATATTATATTTCTTTTTTTAAAAGTTGTATCCTCATAGAACTCCCGATTCATTATACATCATGATATGTACTTTAAAATTTTGTCAAAATTTCGAATTCCAAATTATATGTGTCAGCAACGTTTTAGATACACATTTTAATGCTTGGGGCAGTGTCAGACCCACAAAGTAGGACAACATTTGCAAAAGTATACTTGATTAATAGATTTGTTCATGTACTTGGTTGTATGCCATCATGACCATATCTCAACTCACAGCAAGCAATCAACATGGTCTCTAGTTTAAAGTCTCAGTGTTTGATGCATTAAATTCGACCAGTACTCCTAAATATTTGGTCTATTTTTTCTCAGTGTTGTTATGTGGTGTATAAGTCAAATTTTCTCCATATGCTTACAAAGGTAAAACAGTCAATTTTAATTAAATAATTCTTGACTTGTAGCTTCAAAAATATGGTAGTTGTCATAGTCAGAAAACTTATTTATTTTTTACGCTTTACTTAATCAAGGTGTAAAATTTTTTTTTATCAAGGCAAAAAATAAAATAATTTCCGTACCTACCTATCCATACACTAAAACCCCAGTCGGGAAGAGGAAACGAAGATATTTTTAATGTTGGCCTAAATTGTTGAATTTCATAAAAATATTGAACGATTAATATATGGCATAAACTGGAAATAATAACCAATGAGATATTGAATACAGATATATTTAATTTTGCGTAAAAACTGTTAGTAAGATTTTAATTTTTCGGGACATCAGACTAAACCCTGAAACCATTAAATTCAAGTTTTAATATTTGAAAGGGAAAAGAAATTAAAAAAAAAACCAAAAAAAAAACCCCCCCCCAAAAAAAAAAACAGACATATGACATTAATTAATACCTCAGGGTATCAACTGGTCAAACAACTGGGGTATTTATGTTTGACAAAATGAAGGTTACAGGCGCTGAATATTGAAAAGAGTTATCACTCTTTTGTCGATATAGTTCGTATTATTCCTTCAGGAACAATATACAAGTCATTACGTCCGATGCTGCATCGTGGATACTATTATTTGAGTCCTCTATGGGAGCGAATTGTATTGCCTAATCCACAAGCACCAAAACGGCCCATCAGTTCCATGTAAGTAAATATTGACATATCTGAAACTCATCCAAACAGGATGAAAAAGATTTGTTTCCTTCCTCAGCGGGATTCAAACTCGTGCTGTACTACATGTAACATCTGTGGCATCATCGCATAGTGACAAGGAAAACTCTGTCAAATTCACCTTAAAACACAGCTTCATTAACAGAGTGATACAAATGTACCTTAAAAGTTTCCGCATCGGCAAAATCTATGGATTGATCGCAGTTAACGGTGCATAAGGGCTTTTTAAGAAAACGCACGATACTCGATATCGTATGCATAAACGTGAGTGTACCTAAACTACATAGTCATACATAAAAAACCTTTCAAGTTCCGTTTTATCACAGCGTTCAGTAAGTGTACTACTACTAAACTAATTGTCCTTTTGATGAGTACTCTATTTAAATTAAAAGAACTTATTATGAATTTCTGTAATAAAGCTTACGAACATAATGGTATAAACTATTTTTGGAGTGTAAAAACTTCGCTTGAAGTTTTTGATAAATTACAGGCTTTCGAAAAACCTTTTTTAACTTGATATTTATGATTTCTCTACTCTTTATACATCACTTCCACATTATCTAATTAAACAGATATTCTCATATTTGATTGAATGGTGTTTCGATAAAACAAATCTTATGTGCATTTGCTGTAGTAGAGAAAGGTCTTTTTTCTCTAATGCAAAAGACAAATAGAAAAGATGTACTTACCAGACATGTGAGCAAATGATTGATGCCGTTTATTTCCTTCTAGATAACATTTTTATCCGTTTTGGCAAAAAAAATTATAGACAGGACGTAGGCATTCCAATGTAAACAAATTGTGCTCCTTTAATAGCAGATTTGTTTCTTAACTGTTATGAACCTCAGTTTATGGCCAAACTTCACATGGATACTTTTAGAAATGATTTGATATATAATTTTTACTATATCTACCGCTACTTTGACGATATCTTTTCTGTTAATAATTCAGATTTCTACAAATACCCTTCCAAAATTAATCCAAAGGAATTAAATTAAATAAAGCCAATTACAATAGCCTCAAATGCCTATTTCTCGACTTGGATGTTTATATTTCTCAAGGTAAAATCTGAACCAAAATTTACGACAAGAGGGGCTATTTCTCATTCCCATTGTTGATTTTCCCTTCCTTGGCGGGGACGTTCCTTTGGCTTCTTCGTACGGTGTATACAACTTGTCAGCTTGTTCGGTAGGCCCGTGTTTGAAGCGACGTTTCAGATTTTAATGAACGGAGTTTCTTTATAAATGAAAAATTATTAAGTCAAGGATTTCATTACAACAATTTTATTAAAACATTCACTAAATTCTTTCATAAATATAAAGATTTGGTATCAAGATTTGGATGTACTTGTTATCATCTTACAAAACGTGGGGTATATGATCCTACTTTTTATGGAAACGTGGTAAAAAAGCTCGAAATTTTAATAAAATCCACATGGTCTTAAAATTCATCTTAATAAACTTATCCGAAAAGGATATCGTAAAATTATTATGATTTAATCCTTAAAGATGGTTTTATTGGATCTAATATTGACTTATTTGTTAATAGCTTAGTAGGAACTAAACGTTTTTACTTGTTATACTCCAACTGGACGTGTTATATGGGCACCATAGTGAAGGTTAACTTGGTTTCCTGATCGGTTGCTTTGGGATTTTTAACTAGCAGGCAGCAACTGCGAGTACACTTTTGAGATCTTCTTTTGTTGTATCTTGTATTAAGTTTTAATTATATTTACTATTGGTTTTCAGTATCAATCTCAAGTGTAAAATCCATTTAAACCGATTTTTATAGTGTGTTTTATTGCTATTTTGTCACACCACTGTCCCATTTAAGAGAGAGAAATGAGCGCCCACACCAACCGGTTTAAACCAGGTACCTGTAGTCCAGTGGTTGTCGTTTTTTTATTAGTTATTTATTGTTATATGTTCACCATTTTTGCATTAGATTAGGTCGATTGTCGTGTTTTATGTATAGTTTTACATTTTATATTTCGTGGCCATTTACGGCTTCCGTTATGGTATGGACTCTGGTTCAATGTTGAAGGCTTTAATGGCCCCTGTAGAAGTTTAAATTCTACTGTAATTTGGTGGGTTGCTGTCTCATTGACAATCATGCCACATCTCCTATTTTTATATTTCCAGAAGGTATAATGTAGAACTAAGTTCGGTTTTGGTTGCTATCTGTTGTTGTGCTAAAATGCCGGATAAAATTCTGCTACAAGACCACTGAATAACCTTTGAACTAAAGTTTGGTTACGAATTAGTTTCAGATAAAAGTTTCAGACAAGTCGATAATTTGTGTTTTCCAAGAGGGGCTTTTTTTAAACTAAATTCAGCCGTGGCAGTCATCTGGGTTTGAAGCGGGAAAATTGGACCGATTTTTGTAGAGGAACATCTAACAATCGTTTCGTCAAATGTTTGAATTCATTTGCTTATGTAGTTGAAGACAAGAGAACTTGTTTTACTGAATTTCCAATCGGATCCATGATCAGCTTAAGCAGCCGGTAACGCGGAGCAAAATAATTGTAGAGGATCATTTCAAGACCATTTACCCAAAGTTTGGTTGCAAATCAGTAAAATAGTTGCAGGAAAGAAGATTTTTTAATCACATAATTTTTTTCTATTTTAGTTTAAGTGACTATATTAATTAATGACATGAGACCTCGAAGAGAATTTTGTTAGTGGGCTCCATACTTTAAGTTGGTCCAGCAGTTTGTGAGAAGTACATGTAGAGGTGTGGGTAAATGTGGACGGATTACGGACACAAATTGATGGATATTAAGGTCGCATGACCATTTGGTTCAGATGAGCAAATTGATTGATTGCTTGTCTTAAAATGAACGTCCGGCGACAAGAACATGTATATTTAATGCATATTCCTGACGAGAACAAGTTAACTAACAATCAATATTTAAACTGTACACCGTGGACTTTAGGGTGGGAAATTTTGACTGTCACTGGACGAAAATGTGGCTTTAGTAACCTTGCAACTTGCCGATTACTGACCACTCAAAACGCGCTGTTGCAAGGGGTCAACGTGGCATTCTCTAAACGCGGGTTGTCTTTAACACATCCCGTGGACGGATTATAAATTAATAAATCCCCCAACAACCAGAAACTCCTTTTTGGAGAACCAGTGCCTCGAGGAAGGAGAAATCTAATGCTTATTCTTCTTGGGTGGTCGACTGTTTTTAAATATGCTCAACCAACAACGCCCCTTTAGGAAGTAAACTACCTGCTGGCGGAGAAATCGAAGGGGCTATTTTCATACCCCGGTCCTCTAGAGGGAGGTGATTAGCTAAAATGTCGGAAAAAAGGATTGATTGAGGAAATTTATCACTTTATTTTTGAAATTACTCTAAATATTGAACAAAGAAAAATATTTCTTGTATATTAATCCTAAATAATTATATAGTTTTATACTATTTTAATCTTTGTAATGACGTTAAAATGTTTTAGACATTGGTGAATTAATGGAGAACCCAAGCAACGTGGTGGACAGTGTAAAAAAAGGAAATGAAAATTTAGATTAAAAACTGACTTGTTGAAATTGCTGCAACATGATTGTTTGATCTGACGGTAAATGATGTAAGAAAACTTATTAAACCATGTTTTATTGCAAATGGAAGCAATTTGTCACTGCAATACTGGAGATACAAGAGGAAACTAGTCCATTTAATTTTACTAATCTTTCTTAAATGTACAATTTGCAATTATAAATCATTGTTGTGCATTGACCTGTCGTGTAGATGAATGTAGTACAAAAAAGCAATGTTATTAAGCATTGATGTTATGTAGCAATACAATCTATTTCTGTAAATTCGCAATTCTGAACAAATTACTGATTGTAGTAATTTGTTCCAATCTTAACCGGGTTAAATTATTATTTGCAATCCATTGAAAATAAGTTGAGAATAACAGCTCATTCTTTTTAGAATGTTTGTTAAGTCCATAAAATATTACCTCCCATTTTCACACAATAGAGCAAAGGAGTTCAGGTGCATGAAAAAGTTATTTGGTGTGACGTTTGGACTGGTTTATTCAAATTATTGTTTTTATATGGGGCCTAAATTTAAATATTGTTAGTTTCCCCAATCCCGACCGACCCGAAAAAATCGCCGCGACCGGAATAATTTTATTGCCGATTTTGTGTGAATTTTTTTTTTATCCAAATCGTATTGGTAGTGCTTCTTTGAATGGGAGGATTCAAATACGTTTTCTTCAAAGCGCAGTTGTAAACGGCATTGATGAAAACGTTTCGTTGACTTGATTTGGTTTTCTCTTTCGGGTATTCTCGGATCTTTACAATATTCTCTAGATTGTTCATAATTAAATAAAAATAAGCACATGGACACCGAACTTGAATTATCCAGTTGATTTTATACTAATATTACGCTCATATTTCGATCGCTTCATTCGCGTAGACGGAGAGTTTTTAATTAATCGAGTAAATAGCAACCAATGTCCTTAATGAAATCGCACCGGATTTACCGTTGGTCTCAAAAGAGGAAACCGATGTTTCGAGAGGTTATACCTCAGGAATCTCTCATCGCCAGTGGTCGTTCCTTGTCAAGTTTATTCTGGTATTATTATATATTTAAGTTGGACCATGCTTTTTTTCGTAAGAAATGTCACTTTGGAATATTCAAAATATAAGTAGATGTTATTAAGAGTTCTTATGTGTACTATAGGCAATTATTTGAGGGTTCTTGAAATCCATTTTGCATGAATTCTGGTTCATTTCGATCAGGTGCCAATGTTTTAAAAGCAAATCGTTTTAATTGACAGCTGGGTTAAATTAAGATTTCCTATTTATCGTCCTGAGTATTGAGCTACGTTCTTATTTCAGCATGTGATTAATTCATCTTTTTTTTAATAATTTCAGTTGTTAAATCTTTGCTTGAATGCGTCTGTCATTTTCACAAGTTTATCTTGGTCACTATACTTCTAATGTAGCGAATAATTTCGCCCTCAATGAAACCTTTTAAAACACCCAAGGGATATGCCCTGTTTTTTCGAGTTATTTAAATGTTTAAGTCTGTTTAATAAATGGTTTAATGTCAATAATTCCGGTAGAGATAGAAAATTGATCACTGTGTCAAGATAATTTCGTTTATAACTTAAATTTTAAGTGTTGTTGTGTTCTGTTGGCCAGGAAGTATCGTTCTTGGAGTTTGTTTGGCATCCAATTTAGTACAATAAATCCATTGTCTCTGTACCTTAACCATATCTAGTTTTAATTCGTTGTCTTATTTGTCTAAGAATATTTTCAAGTATTTCAAACATTCGAAGGTCAGCGAGATCCATAGAGGCTGTTCCTCCCATGGTCACCCAAGATTTTTGTCTGAAAATGTTGTTGTCAAATGTAAATACCTTATTGTCTAATATGAGTTTTAGAAGTTTTAACATTACACCCTTGGGTGGTATTGGTATGTTAAATAATTATGTAAGCCCTGCGGGGTCTAAATTGTCAAGTGCATTATTCACATTCTGAAAGAGTTCTGTGAGTTCTTAGCAATTGTTCATGTTATTGACATAAAAAGTAACTCGTGTTGTTAACAAAGTATTAAGGAAATCTTCAGTAACAGTATTAAGTACTTTGGTTTGCAGAGACCTCCTCTCCTCCCTTGAGACTGTATTCTTATTGAAAAAACACCCAAGAGAAATCCAAGAAATAAAGAAATTATTTCAAAAAATAAAGAGTTTCTTTTAACATATCTGACATAAGGGCAAAGATAGCTTGCTACTTCTAGAACTTCAAGAACTAAAAATGCTGCAATATTATGGTGGTGTGTAATTTCCTTTATAAATATATGATACACCAATAAAAATAATTAACACCTAAAAAATAAAATATTTTACCTATCTACCTACCCACATCTGACTTGATAGGATCGGGTTTGAGGAAACAATTATTTTTTTTTTTGGGGGGGGGGGGGCGGTATAAAAGGCGGTATGAAAAGGTCTAGAACTTTACATAAGGTATTAATTTCATATTTAGTTTTTAAGTACAGGTTAAACATAAAACAATCAAAATCAATATAATATACAAGTCATAAATTTATGCAACCTTTCTGAATATCCTTTAAAATTCTAAGAATGTTACATTTGTGGCAAAATTGCCAAAAAGAATTGTTTTTAGGATTGGGAAATTACGAAATTAGTTGACATGGTTTAATTGAATTACATTAAAAATCTTTCCGCTTATTTCATTTACTACGGAATAATATATCAGCAGTCATCCTTTTTTTCTCATTTCCCCAGCCTTTTTCTGTATTTTTATTTAAAATATTTGAAAGTGGTTCCCTATCTTTCAGAAGCATTTCTTGTTTACATGTATGGCGAAGTTTATTAGATTTCTTCCTGATTTTAAAAGAAATTCCACACTTCCCAAATCGACAATGTTTTAAGCTCACCTGGCCTAAAAGGCCATGTGAGCTTTTCTCATCACTTTGCGTCCGTCGTCGTCGTATGTCGTCGTCGGCGTAAACTTTTCACATTTTAATC